>JAKSZP010012201.1:0-89706 GCA_022478985.1 Massospora cicadina | reverse complement strand
CGTCATGGATTTATCTCACCCCTTCAAATGTTCAAAAATCAATATTTATAGGGAAGCTTGGTTGTAGACCTTATCTCCAAATTTTATTTTTGTTTGGAGTTTAAGCGTCGATCAGATTAATAAAAATTTTTGTTTGCAGGTTTACGCTGGAAAGATGATCGATGTAGGTTATAAAAGGTACTGAATATACTTTTTAAGTCCCCCTTGGGTTGGGACCATCTAGTACTAAAAAAAAATATACTTTTTAAGTTCAATATGGATGAAGTTCCATGAATGCCGGGTGCTAGACGCCAGCGGTAATGGTCATAGTAAACCTAAAGAGAAAATTGGCACCTGGTGTACACTACAGACATGAAATTAAACCTACATAGCTTCATACACTACAGACATGAAATTAAACCTACATAGCTTCATACACTACAGAGATGAAATTAAACCTACATAGCTTCATACACTAGACATGAAATTAAACCTACATAGCTTCATACACTAGACATGAAATTAAACCTACATAGCTTCATACACTAGACATGAAATTAAACCTACATAGCTTCAAAATGACAGAGAGGATCAATTTCCAACGGTTGCAATTTTAGCTCTTTAAGAGGTTTTCTAAATTGGAAATAAATTTTAAACGTATTTTAATTGGTTAGTTAATGGGTCACAATTCCATTCGGGTAATCCCCAGCCTTCATCGATGAGATCAAAGCCGCCCAACGGGTGGCAAAGCCTAAACAATACCTTACCCGGAACAAACGAGTCGGAGCCACGACGGGTGAAATGAAGGCATCTCTGGAACAAAATCTAAACATGGAAAGGGGAACTTAAGTATGCTTAGCCGTTCCATTTTAGGTAAGGCTAGATTTAAAAGTTTCCTCCGTCTAAAACTTAGACGATTCGAACAGAGCTGGATATCCAGTTTAGACTTGTAAAACTGGATATCCAGTTCAGACAGGACAGGATATGAGAACTGGACCATCAGCTCCAGCTGAGAGGCACTGACGGATCTGGCAAACCCGAGGCAAGGGTAAGAAGAGAATAATGGGGTTGCCACCTGAAAACGCAACCTTCTTCCTTTTACTGCGCCGGGGTCTTCTCTCAAGTTTAGATATCTTCTGTGGTTGCCATAAACCAGCCTTCAATCGTTTTTGCCAGCTCGGGCTTATCTTTCTTACCGGCGATTATGCCACCTTGTTAAAATGTATCGCACTGCCAATCCACAGCTAACCTCTCGCTCCCCCTCCCCATTTCTCTCCCCCGCTGCTGCAAGTGAACTTAAACGGCTGGAAGATCCTACAAGCCAAAATGGGGCGTTTAGGCGCCCTCTGGCCATCGCCTCTCGCTCCTCTAATTTGCCGCGAAACTACGTGCCGGGGAACACCGTGTCTCCACCGGCCCTAAACTTGAAGAGTCCGTCGGGGTTGAGAAGCTCGCCAGTTTCGGCAATCACCACCGAGCCCACCAGGTTTGTTAGCTCAAGAAATGACTCCTCAAAAGACTATCTCTCGCTATCCCGCGTCACCAACAACCCGCACACTAATTCTTTCACGAGAACCTCACCTTCCTCCGCAAGGCCTCCCAATATGCCCTTTGACCATGCGCAGAACAACGAGCCGCCCATCAATACCGCCTACTTTGAAGGTGGTACGTACGTTCAGGAACCCTCAATTTACGAGCGTTCGGCTTCCCCGCGGGCCTCTCGGCCTCTTCCTCAAGCTCCCCTTAAGCACTCCTACCCAGCCAGCTCCCGGAGTTCCATCAATAATGGCATAGCGCCTTCTAGCCGTGCAGCGACCCCAGTTCCCCCCAAACCTACGCCCATCGGTTCCAGGTTCCGGGCCTTCTCCGACGTAACGCCCACCCACACCGCCAAACCGCCGCTGAAGCCCGACAAGAAGCTTTTGGAGCAAAACTTGGAGGCCCTCGGCGCCCGTGCCGACCTTGCCCCGCTAACCGGTGCCCTCATCTCGGATGTTGCCGACCGGTTTTTGATCGTCGTCCCCCGCCAGACTCATACCAAGGATTCGCTCGAATACCAAAACTCCTTCACGGGGAAAGACATTGTCGTAAGGATACACGTTTGTAGGCACGCTAAGACCCAAGGACACCATCTGCGCGCTGCTCGACACCACCGACCGGAAGTTGGCGTTGGAGTACGGCAGGAGCTTGGAAGCGCAGCGGCTGTTCCACGACGTTACCTTCGAGTCCATCCTGAAGGATACCCCTTACGAAATCTTCATCTTAAGGGATTTCCTCAATCTAACCTCGGCCACCCTCGACGCTTCCGCCTTCAAGGATGCTGAGCCAACGACGTCCGGGCCCAGCGGCGTGTTCGTCAACTTGGCCCCCTGTTACGCCCCGACTTGCACCAAGGATGCGAGGTGCTATTCGCCTACCTGCCCTCACAAGCTCAAGCATGTATTCGCCTTACGCTTCAACGCTGAATTTTAGAACTACTCGAGTTTGCGGGCTGGGACCCACTCCAAGGGGACCTCCCTGTCCACCCTTCCCGAACCTCTGGTAAGGTTTTAGGGTTCGCTAACCCTCCCTAGCGCGTCTGGGCTAGCACCGTGCCCAAGTCGATCCTCGACAAGACCCCCATCAAGGAAAAGAAGCGCCAGGAGGCCATCTATGAGTTCATCTATACGGAGAAGGACTTTGTGGAGGACATCGAGCTTCTCCAGGAGGTAGGTCGGGAAAGGCGGTCACCAACCCCGTTTAGAACTTCATCAAGCCCCTCCAGTATGAGGACATCATCCCGATTGAGCGGCGGGAAGAGTTCATCGAGGGGGTATTCTTTAACATCTCGGAGATCTACTCCACGAACTACATCCTATCGCGCGATCTGGTCCGGCGCCAGGAGTCGAGCTTCATCGTCGACCAGATCGGCGACCTGTTTCTCGAGCACGTTCAGAACTTTGAGCCCTTCGTCGCGTACGGCGCCCACCAGCTGTTTGCCAAGCAGCGGCTGGACGCCGAGGTGCTGCGCAACCCGCTGCTGGCCAAGTTCTTGGAGGTACCCGCCCCGCTTACACCCGGCAACTCGATTTTAGGAGCGGGAGCATCTTCCCGAGCTGCGGAAGCTGCCCATCCAAAGCTTCATGGGTCGGCCCACCACCCGCCTGGCCAAGTATTCTTTGCTCTTGGACGCCATCATCAAATTCACGGCGGACGAGCACCCTGACCGCGTCAACCTGAAGAAGGTCATCGACATCTTGAAAGGCTACCTCAACCGCATCAACGTCGAGACGGGGAAGGCGGACAACAAGCTCAAGCTGTCCCGCCTCAGCCAACTGATTGTCGGGTCGCCCAGCGAGCTTCGGGTAAGTCTCGGCGGGTCGACTCACCCCACCTCAAGCTCCTGAACCTGATGAGCGAGAAGCGCCAGCTCATCCGGGACGGCACCGTTAAGAAGAAGACGGGGGTGGATCAGGTCGAACTCAACCTGTTCCTTTTCGACCACATCCTCCTTCTCTCCAAGAAGAAGCCCCTCAAAGACGGCGACGGCTTCATGTACAAGATCCATAAGAAGGTAGCCGACCGGCCTAGCGCTTACCTTTAGCCCATCCCGCTCGAGATGATCAAGATCACCGTCCCGGACGAGATGGCCACGTCGGCTGCGGCGCCCCGCCGGACGTCCAATGGCATTGTCTCCCGCCGGGCCAACTCCCTGCTCAGCATGGGGTCGAATAACGCCGCGGAGCTCAACTTCCGGTCCGGGTTCCTCCTCCAAATCACGCACCTTGGGCGGGATGGCCACACGATCGCCCTCTACGCCAACACCCTCGCCGAGCGGAAGCAGTGGAAGGAGAAGATCGAGAGGCAGCGCTCACTGCTCACCGCCCAGAGCAGCGTGTTTGAGATTTGTACCATCTCGGACGTCTTCTTTAAAACCAACAACCGCGTCAACTGCTCCGCCACCTTCGGTAACGTTGCGCCAAGCCTTGCCGCTAATCCAACAGACCAGGGGCGGCAGATTTTGCTGGGGACGGAGCTGGGCATCTTTAGGGGGGTTACCGGCGGCCGCCAGCGGTATGAGAAGGTCATGGATCTCGATCGGATCTCCCAAATCGAGATCCTCGAGGATTACAACATGCTGATCGTGCTGTCAGGTTTGGGTTTCCCTCGCAGCTAAGCCGTTTAGATAAGACGTTGTATATGTTTGCCGTGGACTCCCTGGCCTCCCCCGATCTATCCGTCAGCAAGGGGCGGCGCATCAGCTCCCACGTGTCCTTCTTCAAGGTCGGGGTCTGCCTTGGGCGTTGCCTGGTGTGCGTGGTGAAGTCGACGCCCCTCACGTCGGTGGTCAAGGCGCTGGAGCCGGTGCTGCTGACCTCGGGGCGGAAGGCCACCTTTGGCCGCTTTCTGATGCGGGCGGGGAAGGACGGCATGCGGCTGTTCAAGAAGTTCTACATCCCCTCGGGGTACACCTCTTTGCACTTTTTGAAGACGAAGCTGTGCGTCGGGTGCGCCAAGGGCTTCGAGATCGTCGACCTGGAGACCCTCAACACCCAGGGGCTTCTCGACGACACCGACCCGTCCCTGAATTTCATCCTCAAGCGGGAGGTGGTCCGCCCGATCGCCATCTTTCGGGTTCCGAGCCGCGATTTCCTGCTCTGTTACGACGGTACGTTTGCGCGCGCCTGCTCGTGCTGACTTATCGGCCTAGAGTTCGCCTTTTACGTCGACAAGGACGGCCGCCGGGCGCGGTTGGACTTTATCGTCATGTGGGAGGGCGAGCCCGCCTCCTTTGGTAGGCCCTCTGGCTGAGTTGGGCTGATGCCGTTTAGCTTTCGAGTACCCCTACATCCTCGGCTTCAACCCCGACTTTGTAGAGATCTGGCATGTCGAGACGTGCAAGTTGGCCCAGGTGATCCCGACCGGCAACTCCAGGTCGCTGTGCGTTACCCCGGGGTCGATCCACTGTGTGGCCAACCCTTCGCTCGAGTACCAGCACGTCTTCTCGCTACAGCTCAAGCGGCCCGCTTCGTGACGCTCCCTCGCGGGGCCACCCTGATGGGCGCGGTGTGCTTGGGCCCACGCGTCCCCGGGTTGGTACTTACCCCGTGATTTCGAGTAGCGCTTTTCCTCGTTGGCCGGGGCCGAGATCGCCTATGGCGGGCCCCAAGGGGTATGCCTTGAGCCCGTGGGCTTCCAATCATGTGCGTTTCGGAGGTTGCTCTCCGGCCGCGCCCGTCCTCCATCTTTAAAATTATACCTATGTGACCGATTGCTAACTGCATGATTCTCATCCGTTCACGCCGGATGGCTTTGATTTATCGCTAACCCCTCGCCCTTTTGATTTACGTTTGCCACCTGCGCCGTGTACAGTAAGGGGGACGGTGTGGAGTTGTGGAGTTTGGGGTGCTAAGTGGAAGCTGGTGTTGAATTTGAACCTGGGCTAAAGTATCCTCGGAGGCCAAAAAGTTTGGTGGTAGGTTTAATAGTTAACCTGGTCAATCATGGTTTGAGTTGCGCTTTTGGAAGCACTCTTAACTATACTCACTTTAAACTTTATACCATATAATAGAGTCCCGGGACGCCGAAGTTAGGCGAACCTCGGAGCTCGTTAAGGCTTGGAATTTTACCTTTAAGCCAACCCAACCCATCTTGGGCTTCGAGATGGTTAAGTCCGCACCAGGTCTTCACCTCAGTTGTAGCTCTTGGCGCTTTAATTCTGGTCTATCGCTTCAGCCGTCGAAATCATCCAACTGGCCTATAAAATTTCATCGAGGTTGGGGTCACTCTGCCTTCAAATAATCTCAGCCTTCGAGTCAAAGTAACCGAAACCCTTTACAGGTCAGTACTTGGTTTAACCGTCGAGCGCGATCCGAAATCTTTTACAGGCCGGCGGATAGTTTAACCGTCAAGCGCGATCCAATTTTAAGCCCATTCACCCAAGTGATAATTTTATCCTATGAGTCAGTGGGACTATACCCCAGGCGCCTGTCTATCCTATGGGTCGGTGGAACTATACCTTAAGCGCCTGCCGAGGCTTAACCTGAAATGTTCTCACTGCCCGGTGGCTTGCCCCCAATTGAGTGGGGTTAAACTACCTTTTTACCATATGTCCCACCATAAGAGTGGAGTGGCTGAGGGTCATCTGGTATAGTGAGTTAGGTTATCAACCTCTCAAGTCCAATAAGGCATGTTCTTTGATATCCTAACTACTGGATCCACCGGTATCACCCAAACTTGAATCACTTAAAATATCCCCATATCGTGGGACCCTCAGTTGAAGGTTGGTCCAACGGTATGGATTGGTGTAGGGGATGGGTACCATGCCTCGGGGGAAGGTATAGGGGGGTTGGACTTTATCAACCGGCTCCGATTTTTTGGTGAGGTCTACAAACTTGGGGTGGTGGGTCCAAAGATTAGGTAAGTACCAATTTACTCAACGGCTGGTATATAAACCCCGAGCTTTTACATCAATGGGGTACGGGTTGAAGGTTACAAGGTTTGAAGAGGTTAAAGTTTCTAAGGGGGCTTTGTAAAGATTTCAAGTTTAGGTGTATAGGTAAGTCTAACTGATTTTATGGAGTAAAGAAACGCTACCGTAGGATGATAACTGGATCAGGCAAGGTCTCTTTTGAAAGTAGGTTTAATTTCATATAGGGGAGCTTGTTTAAAGGGGGTTGGGCTTAACCTCAGTAAGGGCGGTTTAGAAATCGATGGGGTGGGTTTTAATAGCATGGTTATTAAGAGGCGACGGCGGTAAATAATTCAGAGATTGGAATCTGGTTGGTTTTTTTAATAAAATGGGGTTTATATAAGTTTGGGGGTTAATGGTTGCCATCTCCATTTGCAACCGTATTTATTACTGCCAAGCTTATGGTCCCTCCACGATGGCTTTAGTAAAGCGTATCCTGATGCCTGGTCAGCCCCAGCAAATTAACCTTAAATAAGCAAACGGCCATGCTTGGGCAATGGAACGTTTACCCTTGAATAAGCACCCCGCATTTGTCACGTAGCTTGTTGATATAATCAAGGCTGTTATGACACTCAAGATGAGCTATTACCCAGCGCAACGGTTGGAATACCATGGTACAACCCTCCACAAAGTTTGGCCCGTGGTGATTGGGTGACTTTCACCACTAGCCAGGAAACCCTAGCATCACGATCATGGCTGCTGACCAACCCATGAACTTATTAATTTTAAATAAATCGGTTAGGTTTTTAAGGTTTCATTTAAATAAAAGCTGGGGAAAGTAAAGGGGAAAGTGGTGTGACAGCAGTACCGGTGGGGGGCTGCTGCCCTGTAAGCTCGCTATGTGAATAAGGAAAAGGTGCATGGATGCCTGGGGATATCTTTGTGATAGAGCCATGGCCTATCGACACTGATTGGCTACATAGGTTGATTCTGATCTGGCCAGTTGGGCTAATTGGTATCAAATTTTTTACCAAGTTTTTTTGCGTTGCAATTCCACCTTGTGAGCTGGTGACTATCTGTGCAACGGCTGGCAGGGCATGCCTAAGGCCATTGCAGGTAAAAGTGGCCCCATTGCAAATTAAATGGGTTCAGCGTGCCCAAACCTGTTGGGGTAGGCTCACCTTCACTGGTGGGAAGGTGGAGTGCTAATTTGGAGTCTGAGGTCAATTTGAACAATTCAATTTTGTTCCTCATCGCCTTGCTATTATTGATAAGTCTTGAACCAGGGGGATGCCTTGTGGCAAGGTGGGGAGCTGCAACCTAACTGTTGGTGATGGCTTTTAACTACCACCACATCATGACATACCCCCTTAATCACCAATTTTTTGATAGTGAGAAAAGGAGGAAAGGGAACAACCTTCAGGGGATAAGCTGTAAACCACTTCTCATTGACAACATGGGCTAGATCACTCTGATTAGTGAGGGTTGAGCAGACTTTTCCCCTCCTTGGTTCTGAAGGATGTTCCTGTTGAGATGCAGGGGTGCTCCCCAGGACTCACAACATAGCTTGGGTAATCTATTAACTACCCTCCAAAACCAGTGTTCCAAAGCTGTGGCAGCCTTAAATGGCTACCCCCAATTAATTGGTGCCTCAGATCAACCAATTCACATATAAAAGTAATTAATGTCTACACAAGCCAAATTGACATCTTATATTCACCATCTTCAGCAAATGTGCCTGGCTAAACATGATTGGCATCAGCATTGGCTTTGAACTCTGATATTGAAATTTTATAGTAATTCGATTGGTAAACCACCCTATCAACAATTGGTGATTGGCTAAATAACTGACAAATTCACATTCAAGTTGAAGCTAGATACTATGAGCATCAAAATTTCTAGTGTATCCCTCAGTTTGATTCAACCATAGACTCAAATTCTCTCTTCATATCCACACTTTTGGTTTAACTTGAATGGGTTTTTGGAAACATGTGCCATCTTATTCAACTCTGTCATGTAACCTAAACTTGGTGCATTGCCCCCAGTGACTTTGTGCCAGTCAAAATAAACGCATGCCAACTTTATTAAATTGCCATAAACTTGATTTTTCAATGGTTATAGGGATCATGTCAGGTTCTATTGAGTCATGGCAGGACTTGCCACCTCTTGGCAACACTGAGTTAGACTAATAATTCCTTTTAGAAACTTTTCATTTGACTGTTCATCAGTAGAAATTTCATAACCCATTAAGGTCATGCTCCTTGGTATATGTCATAGAGCGTGCTACTAATTTTAATAAGGCTGACCTGGAACTCCAGGTGAGTTACCACCCAGAACCCAAGCCAGAATGCTACAGGCACAGATGTCCAAATTGTCATGTTAAGAATGAGTAAACCAGCCATGAAGGCCAGCCAGGGGGTGCTTAGACCAGAGAAGATCGCAATTTTTAATTTTTTAAATAAGAACTTAAGACTGAAATTTTGGGGTTTGTTGATTTTTATTTAAAAAAAGGGGAAATTTAAGAAAATGGAGTGATAATGGTATCTGTTGGGGACTGCTGCTCATAAGCTCACTGGGGAAAATTGCATCATTTGTGCAACTGCCATCAGGAATAAATTTGAACCAAGTTGTCAGATTGGGTTCCTGGACCTAATTTGCAACCAACATGCATCTGGACTGCTTAGCTGAATTTTGTTTTGTGCTAATTACTCAAATTAAAAATTTTTTTCATCCTGCACATTCATTTGCTATGGCAACGTTTTGGGTGGACGGCAGGTTGCGCCCAGGGACAAGCCACATAAGGCTGGACCCGGTTGGTGGGGAAGGGGTTGATCACCCCCACACTTGTTGGGGGGCAGGTATGACATTGACACAATGGCAGAATCTCGGCAGGTTGGAGGTGTTTTGTGCAATTTTACCACCTCTCAGCAAACCCTCCAAATATTTTCCACAAGATCAGATGAGGATAACGCTGGGGGAGGCACTGCAACCCTCAGGGGGTACGCTGTGACCCGCATCTCATATACCACATGAAACTTATTGCCCTGGGTGGTGAGAGGCACAGGTGCCAGCTTCTGCCCCTTTTTGGGCGAAATGGGAATTTCTCACAATCCAAATGGAGTGGTTCCTGTTTGATACTTACATTACCCTTCCCTTTAGGAAGGGGGTGAAGCACCACCGCTGGGAACTGAGCCAGTGCAATAGCTTTGTAGGCCTTACCATTTGATGGCCATAGTTCCAGCGACCTTAGGAGGAGGGCGAGGGGCTTTGGGGTGTGCCATACGGAATGCTTCCTCCAACTTGTGACAGTTGGCACAATCATGAGCACTGACCCAGCTGTTTATCACAAAGGAAAATCCATCCAAGCCACCAGGTAATGAACAAAGTGGTGGGACCAGCGTGATGCCAAAATTGCGTCCACCTCAGATTTGACTGACTCCTCCAAAATGACAGGTTCAGGATCCTTGGGTGGGGTACTGGTAAATGGAGAAAGCTGGGAGGCATGGAAAACCGTGTGCTGTTTCCAGTGGGGAGGGAGCGCCAAATGAAATGAGCCATTTGTTGGATTTTTGGTTGGGAAAAGGCTCGCTGGTGCGTTTTACCTCAAATACAACAATGTAATTGAGGGACTTTATCACCACTTATAGGAAAATAACTAAAACTAATAGATACTAAAGAGGTTTAGTTTTATATACTTTTATTAATCTCCACATGGGGGTTAAAGAGAAATCCTCTTGATAAATCAATAATTATTATTTATAGCATCGAGGTATAAAATTTGGATGGCTTAGTAAATTCTATATTAGGAAATATGATCTAGCAGCCTATCAGATCTTTTGTACTCGCTTCATTTGAGCATAATGGCTGATCAAGGGTCAGGAGCAGGAAGGACTAGTCTGTGAGGTAATGTTTTTATATATTTGGCCCAATCAATGGGCTGCAAATTTTTTTCACTTGGTGAACCCCCTCTAACCCTATAAAAGGGGCCAGTTCCATAAGATAACCTGTACTAGACTAGAAGAGGTTGGGGGAGGAGTCTCCAATGAACTCCCCAAATTTGGCTGATGGTTCAGTACAATCTGACTGCCCAAAATTAATTTGTTTGCCTGAGTATTGTTAGAAGGGTTACCCCAATTTGAGAGGGTCAACTGAGAATTAGCCAGGGTCTTTTAGCTGATTTCATCTACTTTCCATCCTTATTTAAAACCCATACACTCTTATTAGATAATCAGACTTGTAATTGTCCGACATTACCCCCTTCAAGAGAGTTTGGGGGTGAATAAGGGTGCAAGAACTGGACATGGACTCGGTTGATTGTAACTCCAGTAGCCAGGGACTTAATGGAGTACTCCTCTCCTCGCATGTAAGTGACTACAAAAGGGCCTTCCCAAATAGAACCAATTTTCTCACTTCTGGGAGTGATACAGTTGTGGTAATACAATACCAAGTCCTACACTTGAAAGTAAGGGAGGGGCTTACTATGCTCATTTGTAGCTACCGCTTCTTTTATTACCATTTTAGCTAAGTTAGTCATGACTTCAGACTGCAGCTGGATAATGCGTTGTGACAATCTTTTCAAGGCTTTATCAGGTCCTCTGTCTTACCTGAGAAGACACCTTTTGCTATCAGGGCTGGTACTACTAGTTTCTGACAATAAAATACATGGAAGGGAGACATTTTAAGGATTTTATAGTAGCTGATATGAAGGCTATGAGGGCACTAGGTAAGAATTGATCCCAATGGAGGGGATCTGAGCTGACCATCCTTTGTAATATAGAAACCAGGGTTCCATTTGCTTTTTCTACAGTACAATTCGTGGAGTGATTGTAGGGGTCTGAGAAAAGTTGCTGCGTCCCCATAGAAGTAGCCAATAGCTTAACACCCGTGAGGCAAAGTTCTTCTCGTTGTCACACAGTAGGACCTGGGGACAACCATGCCAGGTAAAAATATGTTGATGTAGAAAAGTGGTAGTAGCCTTCTGTGGTCTGGGAAGGAAGGGCAACAGATTCAATTCATTTGGTGAAGTGATCAATGCCTACTAGGATATAGCAATTCCCGCTGGTAGTCTGAGGTAGCGGTCCTACCACATACAAGCTTATAGTATGAAACGCCTGTTGAGGCGTGGTGGGTTGGTATTGATTCTAAAGTTTGTAGCTGGATTGCAACTTACAGATTAGGCAGGCATCCAACACTTCAATGATGGACTCCATAATTCCTTCCCAATAATACTAATCCTTCACCCACTCATAGGTTTTACGCACTCCACTGTGCCCCAGCATAAAATGGACCTCCATGATCATGTGAACTCACTCTGAAGGTCGGAGATAAGGCAACCAATTCATCCCTATTTTTTTTATACAACTTCCCACTTTACACCTTGGTGTTGTGGGAGTGTCAGGCTAACATTTTCCGGATGGGTTCATCCTCATCTTCCCAGGCGTCAGGGGTCATAAGGAGGTCATGCATCCTCTCTGCTTCACTATTATCCAGGTAAAATGATAGGCAGCCAAGTTAGGCCATCAACATTCATATGACAGGTTTCAGCTCGGTGCTCAAACTTCATCTCATAGTGTTGGAGCCTTAAGGCCCAGCGAGCCAACCGCCCAATAAGATCCCACATATTTTGTAACCACGTCAGGGAGGCATGGTCAGTGACCACAGTGAAGAAAGTTCCATATAAAAAAGGGCGGTAATATTATACAACCATTGGGACCACAAGGCACTCTTTCAGTGACACTGTAATTGCGTTCAGCCTTGGATAACGTTTTGCTGAAACAGGAAACATGGTGATCCACACCATTATCATCCAACTGCGCCAGAATTGCCCCAACAGCATAGTCAGAGGCATTGGTAAACAAAAGGAAAGGTTTATTATAATCAGGATGGTGCAGGATAGGGCGCTTTTGTAACAACTGTTTTAGCGTCTCAAAGGCGACTTTTTGTTTCTCTCCCCAATGAAAAGGGACGTTCTTCACCAAAAGCCATACAAGAGGCTCACTCAGCTGAGCGAACTTAGGGATAAATTGGTGGCAATACCCCATCCTACCCAAGGTACCTGGATATCGCTTAGGGTTTTAGGAGCAGGCATTTTAAATATAGCCTCAACCTTGTCTTGGAGGGATTGAATCCCATCATGTAAGATGGCGTGTCCAAGAAAATCTAACTTTTATGGAAAAAAGAGCCTTGAAGGTTTTTAATTTAAGGTTGGACTGACGTAAGCGTTAAAATACTTCTTTTAGGTGATTAAGGTGATTATTAAAAGTCTTAGAAAACACATTAATGGAATCAAGTTAGACAATGACACAACTTAACTTGAGTTCCTGTGAGATGTGATACATGGCTTTCTGGAAAGTGACAAAAGCGTTGCACAACCCCTGAGGTAATTGGATGGGTTGGAATAGACCCTCACTGCAAATTAGAGCGCATTTCTCCTGATCTTGGGGGAGAGAGGCCCATCTGCCAATATCTGCTAGCTAAGTCCATGGCAAAAAGAAATTAGTTCCAGAGAGCTGTGCTAGAGCATCATCAATACAAGGGATGGGATAGCTATCCTTATTAGTGAGTTTGTTTAGCTGTCAGTAGTCTATCACAACCCAATAACCACCATTTTTCTTTTTTATAAGGAGGAGAGGGGATGACCAGGGGCTTTGTAAAGGTACCAATAGCCAGCGTCTAGCAGCTGTTTGAGATAAGCCCTCATCTGTTACTCCTTGAATTTTGATTTACAATAAGATTTTTATAAGATGGGACTAGCATCCCCAACATCGATAGTTTGACTCCAACCCTTCAATGACCATAGTCGGTCTCAGATTTAGAGAATATGTCGCTGTAGGGCTCCAATAAACTATGAACTTTATTAAGCTCTGCTTGGGTTAGCTCCTCGGAGATATGAACGTCTGGCAATGTACATAATGATTTGTCAGCTGGTAGGCCCATATATGACATAGACCCAATACAGTTGACCTGGATAATTTTCTTAAAAGGTATCAACAGACCTTTCCCAATCTACTGGTGTTTCTTTATGACCATGTCCTTACTGTTAAGATTACCCAGTAGAATACTTATATGGCGTTGGTATGCTGGTTCTAGGGTGCCTGGTAATACTCAAGGTTCTAAGGGACTGATTCCATCAATGCTAGTTATGTGCAGCAGGCAGTTGTGGGGGATTTTCAGGGTAATCCTGGTATCCATCACCCTTTGTTCACCCGCTTTAATAACACCTCTTCAGATGAAAAAATGGAATTCCCTCAAGAGCGTCTACCAATTCAGGCAGCATCTTGGTATTCTGACCTGCCATTGTATAGTGTAATGTTAAGGTGGAAAAAGGATACTCAACAGTGAAAGCGTATTCCTTTTTATTAATCTCATTATGGTCTAGAATCAGTGGAACCTCGTAGTTAAGCAGGGAGAGATATCCCTGCTTCAGATTGATAATCATGTCATACTCAAGTATAAACTGGGTACCAATGAGCATGTCATAGGTGTTATTGGCTAATGCCACCGCAGGGGCTGAGAGGAGGAGTAGCCAAATTGGATGGGTAAAGATGAGTAAGCCCCAATAGCGCGAGTTTGCCCGGACCTACAGTGCCAAACTCCTGAGTATAGTCAAGGTTAGATGCCAGCTTAATTTTTTTCATAAGCCTTGATGATACAACGTTCACAGAGGATCCAGTGTCAAGGATATCAATGGCTCATACTCTGCTGACAACAACCTTCACCTTTGTTAGAAATTCCACCCAAGTTAGGGTAAAAAGCGAGGTCCTCCTTCAGCTGGAGTGTAGAAGAAATGTTTTTAGCAGTTTCAGGGAAATTAACCTGGATAGACTGCAGTGTATACACACTCTGAGTGGATAGAATCATTGTGGCAATGAGCTAGTCAGCATCGCTGGTGGTACTGATAACCTCCAGACCTCTCAGCACCTGATAAAGGTGTGTTTGGCGGTGTATTCTAGCCCAACCACTTTTTTTGGGCTTAATTGGTCATGTACCTCCACTTCACTTGGGACTCCTAGAACATAGTGACCGACATCTTCACAACCCCCTTCAGATTCGTCATCAGAGGTATCATTAATGAACACCAATGACTCCATTGGTTGGGGGTTAAGTCAGGGATTCCCTTGTACAGGGGAGATCTTGGGGGCGCTCAGCTACTTGTGTAACTTTTTAAAGATGACGCTGTGATAGTTACAGCTCTACATTTAGCCTTTAATACAGGGGGTTTGGGCTGCCTCATGGCTACATGTTTTGAGCTCAAATGGGTAGGAGAAAATGAGAGGGATAGTATATGGAGGTGGATGATTTAACTTTTCTAGCTTTGGGTCGCTCAGTGGCTGTGTGCTTTGTGAAACAGACGGTTTAGCCTTTTTGACCTGGTAATTCACCCCATTGGTAGTGGGGGTGATTGGCACCTGAGAAAAGGGTTTAGGCTTATAAGCAGGTTTTGAACCACTGGAGCAGGCTGCTCTGAAGAAAAGGATGGGCCAGGCAAAGGGATGACTGATTTCACCAACTGAGTATCTTGATCTGAAGATGAAGGGGAGCACTGCCCCATCACAGCCATTACCATTTGATTTTCTTATGAGAAGAAGTAGCATTTTGAGATGGCAATTCCGCAGGGGCAGGTTTCTAGATGAAATTAAGCCATAGTAGAGGCTAAATGGTTTGGCGTAGATGCTTGCCTCAGAGATCCTTGTGTGGTGTCAAGTTCATAGATATCAGCCACTCCTAGCAAGGCCTCCTTGATATCTCTTACATTCTTAAAAGTGCGCTTTATGGAAGAGAGATGCATCGCCAAAGAGGAATGAGATGCCAAGCCAGCCAAAAATAGCCACAATTGCATCACTGAGAGGGAGCATTTGGGCAAACAACAGAGGATGAGCTTTATTATAGAAGCGCTCAACAAAAGAATTAATTGATCCTCCTTCTTGCAGACTAAAGCGCATAAAAGCCTGTTTCTGACGTTATAAACTCTATATTTATTTGGGGAAGGTCAACCAGGGGACAAGTACTTCCGAGATAGTGGGGATAAACTAATAAACTGTGAGAAATTAAAAGACACCCCAGAGGGTTCGAGGCCCCTCTTGTTGTCTCCAGGACTACCAAGTTTAGGACGGTAAGGGGGGGTTATGCTGGCTTATTCTTGGATGCAGCATGGGTGAAGGAAAGAATTAATCTTTAGGAACCATATGGGGAACCATGTATTGATTGTCCTTCTGTTACGTGGGGTCATGTTTCCAAACAACCATGCTTGGAAATGTTCCAATATATGGCAGTGTAAACAACTGATTGTTTCTTGGATTGTAGGCGTTGCTCCTGTAAACGATTCCAATACTAGCATATGGATCATCCATAGTGCTATTGCTACTATTAATGCCCGGAGGGATGGGTGGATAGGCGAATCCATGTTTAGAGTGAACATGTTCCTAGCTAGAATGAATGGTTGTCCACTTTCTTGGTGGAATAGGCGCATGACCTCTTTCCATAAAGCCACTGATGTTGGAAAATTGTTCTAAACGGTGTGCTAGGCTTCCATACTGACCACATATTGTACATGAGGAATGGGCAGCATTTGACCGTTCTGATGTGCGTTATACTCTCCTCATGCATCTCCACACATGTGCTCTTATCCTGAGTTGAAGTAGTAGGTAATGTGTGTATCTCCATATTCTTCTTTGGGTCTCCAGGTTGTATGGTATATCCATATGGTCCAGGTAATCAATCCTGGCTATGGTACACGGATTTCTACATATTAAGTTATCTGTGACTATTTGACCATTAATTTCCTGTCTGTGAGTTAGCCTTGGGCGTCCTCGGTGACTGGTTTGGTCACATATGTGGATCTTCCACTATGCTCTTCTCATGGATAGAAGTATTCGTTTGAAATGTGCAGGAGTGCCATGTGGTCCTGCAGCTGTAGGATGGGACGCCAGATACTTGATTAATGTTTTTGGGTGATATGAGTTTCTTAATTGGAGTGCTCATGTAATGTTATACCTTGCTGTTCTGGCCCAATGTATATCTGGAAGATCTGGGCTAGTCACCTGAGCTATCCATGATCCTAGTATATGGGTCGCTTGCTTTACATAATTAGTAAGCCCCATACCTCCATTCCTTCAAGAGCCAAATAGGGTTTCGAGGCGTACAGGGGGGTTGTGGTTGGACCAAAGCCATCCTTGTAATAAGGCGTGAATTGTATTAAAGAAGGCTGGTGAGAAAGCAATTACATGGGACATAAACCATATGATTGATAGAATCATAGAGTTGGATACCATGACCCTTCCTGTTAGACCTGTTTGATGTCCATGTAAGGAGGAAATGCTTTTTGTTATTTTATCTAGAAGTTGATTTTCCATCATGGAGTTGGCGTAGCCTCCTTTTTACAACCATACCTACAAGTGACGGACAGGTCCAGCTGTCAGCTTGGTGGTTAAGGGAAGTTTCAGTGGGGTTATTGCTGATTTTCGCCTCCAATGTCTGGTGAGGAGTCTTGATGTTGTATTAGTTTGTTGGCCCAGGGTAGATGGCGTCCAATGGGTCTGATATTTCCCCAGGAGTTTGATTTCCGTTTTCTCAGTGTTAAGTGATGCGTTGCTTATGGCTGAATGTTCTTGTATTACCTTCTCAATTCTGCAAACATCCTGATTGTTAGATATTACCACCACACAGTCATCAGCGAAGACCATCATTTTGACTGGTGGTTGGCCCTTGACATTGATTCCATTGAGAAGTGTATTTGTATTCCGGATTAGAGGACCCAAACTAAAATTGTAAAGTGGAGGGCTTAAAGGGTCTCCATGTTTGAGTCCTCTCTGTAGGATGACTGGGTTAGTTAAGAAGCCTGCTCCACGCACAGTCATGGTGGCTGACTCTGTGAACAACATAACCCAGTTTATAAATCTATTTAGGAGTTTGAATTTTTGAAGGCAGACCCTGAGATAGGTCCAGTTCACCCTGCTGTATGCCTTCTGTTGGTCTAAGAAGACAAGCGCTCCAGAGGTTTTGGACTGGCAGACATTTGCAACTTTGTGGATATTGTCCCATATGGATCTTTTTGGAACAAATCCATATTGTGATGGGGATATTGCGTCAGTTGCAATTTCTCCTAGTCGTTTGGCCATGACTTTTGTAATTAGTTTTGTGTCTGTGTTGGTTAGGGAGATTGGGCGCCAGTTGGATAGGTTTAGTATGTCTCCTTTTTTGAATAAGGTGAAAGTGTAATCTTCTTTGTATCCAGGTAGGAGGCATGTTTCCATAATACACTTGTTCATGGAGGCTAAAAGGATATTAGAACTGTTAGTAAATTATTTTATATATAATTTACAGGGAATCCCATCAGTTCCAGGGCATTTCCCTCTTGGTGCACTGCATATGACTTCCTATAATTCCTTATGTGATATTAGGTTAATTAAATTGTTATTTTGAACCATGGTGTCAATATGTGCACTTGCGAGAGATTTTTGATTTTTTTCTAGTTTGACTGGTTCAGATTTATATAAATTCATATAAAACATGTGAACTTCAGTTTCAACTTCTTTGGGTGTTTCTGCTATGGATTTGTCCAGTTATTGGACCTGTGTGCAAGCTGTCATATTTTTCTGGGCTTGGAATTGACAGAAAAATAGCTCGAGCAAGTTTCTCCATCTTATATGTTTTCTCTGTATTTAACCCCAACTCGGTGTTGGTGTTTGCATATCAGGGTGTTTAGCCTAGCAGAAACCTCCGCCCATCTGCGACCCCATCCAGGGCTGTACCCTGTGCGTGGGACATTGTTTTCAAATTTATTGTGGGGAAGGCCGACCATGGGATGGGCACTTCCAAATATGACTCAGGAAAGACAAACTTAGTACCAGGGGAGGCACCCCAGAGAAGCGATGCTATCTCTTGTTGCCAGCGAGAACGCCACTTATGGGGAAGGGGAGGGAACGTGTGAAGGGGCCGTAGCCACTATTGAGCACGTGTGGAGGAAGGGGTCTGCTTTGATGAACCAGACTGGGAACCAGGAGGAGACCAGCTGTCGGCAATGCAGTGGGAGGTATCCAAACATCCATGCTTGAAAGTGGTCCACCAAACGAGACCAGAATCTGTGGACAGTTTCTGGGAGGGTGGGGGTGGAGTCTGCGATGGCATCTAAGATGATCGTGTGGATGGTCCACATGGCGATTGCAACCACCAGAGCATGGAGGGAGGGTGGAAGGGAGGAGGCCATTGATAGAGCAAACATATCTCTTGACAGACTGAAGGGATGCGTTTGATCCTGGACCAGCAGACGTTGAACTTCGCGCCATATCACTTTAGAGGTGGGGCACTTCTCCAGGCGGTGGAACAGCGTTCCATACTGGCCACACATGGGAGCGGACTTGAGGCTGCAACAGAGGATGGTGTGCGTATTTCCAGATATTTTTTTGGGTTTCAATGGAATAAGGGATGTCCATCATGTCCAGGTAGTCCACCCTGGATAGGACATGGGGCCGAATGGGGATCACGCCATCATGGATGGGTAGCCCCTGTACCTCTTGTGTGAACTGAGGAGAGGGGCGGCCTCTTCAGGTTGTATGTCCGCTAGTATGAATTCTCCACTCTGCGCTTTGCATGGAAAGTAGGATTCGTTTGTAGTGGGTTTTAGTCCCATGAGGACCTGTGGCCGATGTGTGTGATGCGAGGTATTTCATCAGGGAGTGGGGGTTTGATGGATTGTTGAGGCCCAAGGCTTGGGAGAAGTTGGAGCGGGCCGCGCAGGACCAGTGTTGGGATGGTAGTGTAGGAGCGGTGACGGCCACGATCCAGGTGCCCAGGATCTTGGCAGCATGGGCTTTGAAGTCAAGCAAGCCCATGCCACCTTGATGATGAGGGCCAAACATGACCTCTAGCCATACTGGTGGAGGGCGGCCTGACCAAAGCCATCCTTGCAGCAAGGCATACAGGGATTTGAAGAAGCTTGGGGAGAAGGGGATGGCGTGGGCTCTGAACCAGACTTTGGATAGGAGCATAGAGTTGGCTAGCACAACCCTGCCAGTAAGGGTAGTAGGGTGGGCTCTGAGAGAGGCGATTCGCTTCATCACGTTGTCCAGTATACGGCACTCCATTACTGCTGACGCGTATCCGCCTGCCTCCATCCACACGCCCAGATGGCGCACCGGTCCTATGGTAGGACGTGGCATGAAGGGGAGCACCAGTGGAACGGTGTGTGTTGAGTTAGTAAGGCGTGGACGAGGGCGAGCAGATGGGCCAAGTTGGGAACTAATTGCTGGGGCCCAGCAGTTCTGAAACTGACCAAAGAGGATGATTTCGGTTTTGGAGGCGTTCAGTGCTGCGTTGTTTACTCGGGAATATTCCTGGATGAGGGCTTCAAGCGCGCGTGCATCTTTATTATCAGACACCCCCACCACGCAGTCATCTGCAAATGCCATCATCTTGATTGGGGTTTGGCCTGGCACATGGACCCCAGTGAGTTGGGCATTCACATTTCGCAGTAGTGGGTCAAGGCTGAAGTTGTATAAGAGTGGGCTGAGGGGTCCCCTTGTCGCAAGCCCCTTTGAGGGCGGACTACTTCCATTAGGAAGCCTGGGCCACACACTGCCATTGTTGCAGATTCCGTGAGCAGCATCACCCAGTTGATGAAGCGGGGGTAGGCGGAATTGATGGAGGCAGGCCCTTAGGTATTCCCAGTTTACTCTATCATAGGCCTTTTGTTGGTCCAAGAATACCAGTGCCCCAGAGGCTGTAGACTGACATGCATTAGCCACAGAGTGCACGTTATCCCAAATCGACCTTCTGGGGATGAAACCAAATTGTTCTGGGGAGATGGTGGTAGATGCTACAGTCCCTAAATGGTTAGCCATGATTTTTGTTAAAATTTTGGTGTCTGTGTTTGTTAGAGAAATGGGGCGCCAGTTGGCTAAGTCAAGCTTATCCCCTTTCTTGAAGAGTGTGACAGTAAAGGCCTCATGTTCTCCTGGTAGGAGGCGCGTTTCCAACAGGCTTTGGTTAAGTGAGGCGAGCAGCAATGGGGATATATATTTGAAATATTTTTTGTAGAACTCATATGGAATGCCATCTGGGCCTGGGCATTTTTGGTTTGGCGCACCACGAATGGCTGTTCATAATTCGTTTGGAGTAATTAAATTCATTATTTATGGGTATCAGAAAATGGTGCAGATATGAGCTCAGTCGAGAAATTCCGCCACTTCAGCTGGCTGAATTGGTTCAGCTTGGTATAACTTGGAGTAATATTTTTGCATTTCGATTGCCACTTCAGCCAGTGTGTCTGCAATGGGATTATATGATCTTCACACCTGTGTGTAGGCCACACTCTGGCGTGGTGCAAAATTTTTTTAAAGAAATATGTGGTGCACTTGTCGCCTTTTGTGATGCATGTGGCCCTGTATTGAACACAAACCCAATGTTTGTGTTGCCTTTCGAGTGCATTGAGGTGGGCGGCTGCCTCCACCCACTTCTAGTCCCATGCAGGGCTGTATCCTGTAGCTGGAATGTTGGACTCCAGGTGTGCCAATTCTGCCAGAGTGCGCAAGATAACCGCCGATGTGGCTCATGAGCATCTGGAGGAGAGATGGCAAGAGTGGCAGATGGTGTCCTCTTTGAAAGTTGCCCATGTGGAAATGGGGTCCGCGCAAAACAGTGCAACAAACAATTTTGCCAAAGTTGCCTCTTCCACCCACATGGAAAATCCTGGCGACGTGAGCTCGGGGGGGCAGATTTTGCACCAATGTGGGGCCTTAGCAACTGTGACAGGTAGGTGGTAGGTTATTGAGACCAGTCAGTGGTCAGAGAATTCCATTTTTGTTGTTTTGAAGTGGGAGATGTGGGGCTGGAATTTCGCCGGCATTAGAATAAGGTTGATGCGGGTCATGGACCTTAATTGGCTGTTGTGGGCGTGGGGACACATCATGTTTTCAAGCAGTGGGGCATGTCGCAGCAGCGCATTCATTAACCCAAGGGTGGCCTTTAGAATGCGTAGTTCTATGTGACCCTGTGGGGCGTGGGGTGAGGGAGGCCACTGGTCCATTGGTGAGGTTAGCCAACAGTTCATGTCACTGACTAGGAAAGAATCAGGGGGTAGCAGGAGGGATTTAACCGATGAGAAAAATTCCTGACGCTCGTGTGCACCATTTGGGGCATAGATGTTGATGATTGCGTGCGCTATGTCAGCCCATGAGAAGGTGACAACGAGCACTCAGCCATTTAGGAATGTTTCTGAGGATGTGAATTTGAAAAAATTACTTTTCTGAATTAGCACCCCACAGTGCTTCAACCAAAAGGTTAGGGATAGGAGGAGCATTGTTTTCCAAGTTTCCTCGGAACCTCGTGGACAGTGGGACTCCTGGATGGCCAGGATATTCCACGGGTAAATTGTGTTGTAAAAAACTCAGTTTCCTAGCCTGGGACAGGGAGGCCTTGAGTCCGGCGATATTCAACGTCCCTAGAGTGAAGGTTTCCCCCTTTGCACCTTAGGTGCGAGGGGGTGGGCCCCCAGGCCCACCAGCCTCTTCTATGTCCCCACGGGCTTTCACAGCAGCACGGGTGTTAGCAGCAACGCTATCAGAGTTTTTGTTGATTTTTTGCAGAAAGAGTCACGTTGGCTTTGGCCTTCACTTTTTGTTTTCCTGACGTCGGACAATTTTTTTGCGGTGCGGATGAGTTTGGTGCACCGTCAAGTGGGTCAAAAATTTTTTTTCAGTTGGGATAGCTCCCAAGTCAGTTTCAACTGGAGCTTGGGTGCAACAATTGGGTGAGATCGAATCTTTCACTGGATCCTCGGATTGAGTGGCCTGCTCAGCATGGGCTTCCCAATCTGATTGGATGATGGATTCCCAAGTTGCTTCTGCTGCAAAGGTCTCCATGTCCTCCTGGCATTGTGAGTGTGGGATGGCGGTGGTGGCCTTGGCCGCTTCCTTGGCCGCAGCCCTATGGGCCTGCTTAGCCTTCTTCCGCTCCTGTGGGGAGATAGGCTTTACCAATAGGTAGCAGCCTTGTGCTCCCCATGGGAAAGCCTCCTTGGTGCTTGCGGTTGGTTCATAGTGCGCCTCTCCATTGGCCATGGCCGCCAAGGGGTGCTCTTGGAATGTGACGCCCTCCTTGATGGGGCATGCATGCGCCTTATGGCTGAATGCGTCACAGTGGGTGCAAATGGGGGGCGCACTGTCCACGGTCACCTGGAATGGGTGGGTGGTATGCCCTATGATATCAATAAAAGTGGAGTGCAGGATCTGGGTTAGGTCCTTCACAATCTCCTCAGTTGGGTTCAAAACTGCGATGGCTTTGCCAGTGCACAGGTGTGGCATCAGCGTGAAGCATTGCATTTTGAAAGATTGTATTTCGCCATATATGGTGAGACCATCTTTCAGGTGTTGTTCCAAAATGTCACGTTTTACTGTAGTAGGCAAAAAGTCAAAAGTGAGGAAAATTTGGTTTGATTTTGTCCATCTGGTGCATTTGGTTTCGATGACCTATTGCCCTTCAGGGAGGTCGACCACTATGCGCACCACTGCAGCCTCATCTGCTGCTTTTTTGCTTTCAAAACCCAGGTCCAGCCAACCGTGCGACATGGAGTGAGGTGCAATGTACACCGCGGTCAGGAAAACTTTGTGTACATCTTCACAAAATTTTTCCCATAAGGCCATTTTTTGGATGTCCAGATACACACAGACTCCAAATTCCACCGACAAAAGTGGCTGGGAGTGTGGCATGTTGATGTACTGGTTGCATCTGCTTGCCACACGAGTATCTCCAAGTTACATGTGACCGCCAGTTTTTTAAGATTTTTGTCTATTCCGCCAGATTCTCCGGGGCGTTTTCAAACGTTGGAGGCCGCGGGCCTTCCACCTGCTCCTCTTACCTTGCTTGCCCAACTGCTCCCTGACATGGGCGCAGACTAATCTCCTCTGTGAGATTATCAAACTAGATTCAGTCTTGAATTGAATAGGTTGCAAAAGTGTTTGCAACAAGAAAGAAAAGTGGGGACATTGTTTTCCAAGTGGTTAATTTCTGTCAAGGTGTGCTTGATAATGGCTGAAGCTGTCCTGTATTTTCTAGACATTGTGTGTTTGATTTGTTGGGTTGTTGATTTTTTAAAATTTTCCCAGGTGGTTAGTGAGTCCAAGCAGAAAGGTGTTTGAAAATCCTGGGTTGAAGATATTTCCTCCATCCAGGATCGAAATTCTGAGTTGGCTAAACTTTCTTGGCGTATTCTGCACCACCTGGGTGCTTGGGTAGTTGTTTCTGATGGTGTGTAGGACACCAAAACTAGCCAATGGTCAGAAAAATCAATTTTTGTAGTTTTGAATTTGGTGGCAGAAAATTAATGATGTGAGTATTAGGTCTATCTGTGACATGGAGATAAGTGCACCGTCGTGTACATGTGGGCATGTCATGTTTTGTAGTGGGGGTGACCTTTTTGGTAGCAAATCATATTGTCCCAGGGTGGCCTTTAGTACGCGAAGTTCTACTTGCCCTTATGGTACCTCAGTTGTGTATGGCCATCAGTTAGTATTTGGGTTAATCCAGCAGTTCATGTCTCCCATTACAAAAGTGTTTTCTGGAAGATGGAGTTGTGTTAGAGCTGTTAATAACTCTTGTCAGTCTGGTGCACAGTTTGGTGCATACACACTGGCTATTGTGTGCACTTCAGAGTGCCATGAGAAGGTTTGGATAGTACATGGCCATCCAGGAATAAATTTTTATTGATAAATTTAAAGTTTTTGGTTTGCGTGTACTATCACCCCACAGTGTTGTGACCAAAATGACATTGTTGGGAGGAGCATGTTTTCCCATGCCTCCTCCTCTCCCTGTGGACAGTGGGTTTCCTGCACCGCCAGGATATCCACAGGTGGGTTTTGTAGGAGACTCAACTTCTTGGCCTGGGACGTTAAGGCCTTGAGTCCCACTATATTCAGCATCCCTATCTCTACTGAGATGCCCAATGTGCCTCAGGAGCGGTTAGCAGGGCCCTCAGCCCTACTCCCTCGCTCAAATTACTCTCCATTACACCTCTGCTATGGAGAGCATAGCCATGAGTAGGAGGTGGGGTGTATTATGCCCCTTACGTTGCCACTGTTTTTGCTCCTCTCTTGCCTTTGCTGGTTTTCAATTTATCATTGTGGTGCACTTGTGTGCTCTTAATGGCCACATTATTCTCTTGTGCATTCCATTGTTGATTTTCATTCCCAAGTGGGTTATGCTCCACAATTTTTAGGGGTGTGCTGTACCCCTGTTTTGCCACATTTATTTCCAAATTGGGTTCCACTGAATTCAATATGTTTGGATTGGTTGTTTGGTTTCCCACGGGATTTGATTGGTTCATTGATTCAAGTTTATCCATATTTTCCTGGATCTGTTCTGGTGATATGGATGATTCTGCTGAGGCCTTTGCCTTGGCTGCAGCCAGCTTGCGAGCTTGTTTGGCCATTTTTTTGTACTTTTGGGGAAATTGGGTCAATTGTTTTATATTTCCCGTGTTCTCCCCAGTTAAATGCTTGTGTGGTATCTGTGATTTTGAAGTACTCTGAATCATCTTCGCCCATTTCTTCTTCACAGATTTCCATTTATCAGGCCTTCTTTTATGGGGCAAGCATGAATCTTGTGCCCAAAGGCCTGGCAATGTTTGCATATGGGGGGTGCACTCTCTACTGTTGCGTGGAATAGTTGGGATTTTTTCCCATCAAGTTTGAAGGATGCAATGTGGGAATATTTGTGATATCCTCCACTACCTCCTGGTTCAGGGAAATAATTGTGATTGCCTTCCCAGTGCTAAGGATTGGCATTATCTGGAATCTTTGCATTTCAAATTGTTCAATTTCTCTGTAGGCTTCCAAGCCTTCTCAGAGATGTTGTTCGACTACTGTGTGTGCCAGTGTAGTCAGGAGGTAATCAAAAATTATAAAATTTCTTTGGATTCTGTCCAACATGTGCATTTGGTTGATACCAAATTCTGACCATCAGGAAGGTCGAGTACCACTCTGACCTTTGCTGCTTCATTTGCTTCTTCTGCAGTTTTGAACCCAAGGTCTACCCAACCTTTGCGGATAGTATGGGTTGTTAAGTACACCACATGCAGGAAAAATTTAATTTGGACTTTGCCAAACCTCTCCCACATTGTCAGTGTTTCTATGCCCAGGAAAACACATATCCCATGTTCCACCAATGACAGTAGTTGTGAGTGGGATACTTCCATGTAACTGCAGTATTTTATCAAAAAATTCACGAAACCTGTGGGGTGCACCACTCAGGTTTTTATTTTTGCTAATATTTTTGTTTGTTCCTGTGCACTTGGTACCTTTGGATGGTGCAGATCCAGGTCCAATGCCCTATACCACATTCGCCCAATTCTTTACTTTACATCTCATTCTCATCTCACCTGGTATTGATTATCAAATTGTACTGTTTGAATCAAATCATATTACTAAAAGTGATAGTAATCAGAGAGAAAAGCTTGCTTTATAAGCTCTGCTTGGAACCAAATTCATTAAGAAGCACTTGCTAACCTTTGCCTAAGTGCTGATTTTGACCATGTTGGGGATCATTCTTTCTTTTTCTAAGCGATTTAAGCAAGAAAGAATTTACCAGATTTTTTGATGGTCAGTTGATCCTTCCTTCACAGTTTTGTAAACATAAAGGAAGGAGGCAATACTGCCTTCAGCAGGTGTGCACTTGTCTTGAAGGGAAGTTTTTTGTATAGCTGGGTGCTGAGATGAGTGCTGCTCAATCCGTTTAAGGCGAGACAAAGAAATGGCTAGCTGCTAATCAATAAGTGATAGTCTAGGTTTAATGCCAGCGGACAGGATAGATGGGTTACCACCCCCAAAATACTCCATTATTATAACGTTTTGGTGGTGTACAGGTGCCCCTGTAGTGAGCACCACTTGTTGGATTTTTGGTTGGAAAAAGGCTCGCTAGTGTTTTACCTCGTTCCAACAATGTAATTGAGGGGCTTTTATCAACTCATATAGGAAAATAACTAAAAATCTTAATACTAAAGAGGTTTAGTTTTATAATTTCTATTAATCTCCACATGGGGTAGGAGAGAACCCTCTCAATAAGTCAATACATATTATTTAAAGAATTAAGGCTCAAAATTTGGATGGTTTAGTATTTTCTGAACTAGGAAATATAAGCTAACAGCCTATCAGATCTCTCGATCTTACCTCATTTTGGCAGAATGGCTGATTGAGGGTTGGGAGAAGGAAGGACTGATCTGTGAGGTATTTTTTTATATATGACCCAATCAATGGATTGCAAAATTTTATCACTTGGTTGAACCCCTCTAACCTTATAAAAGGGGCCAGTTCCATGGGGTAACCTGTACTAGACTAGAAGAGGCTGGGGGAGGAGTCTCTAATAATTATCCAAATTTAGCTGATGGTTCAGTACAATCTGACTGCCCAAACGCAATTTGTTTGCCTGAGTATTGTTAAAAGTGTTACCCCATTTGGGGGTTTCACCAAAAATTGGCCAGGGTGTTTTGGTCGATTTCATACATTTTTCTGTCCTTATTTAAAAACTGATACACTTTTATTAGATAATCAGACTTGCAATAGTCTAACCCCATTACCAAATCTTCAACAACCTCATGAGGACCTGAATTGCTTACTGGCAAACTTTTGTGAGGGGGCCTTGATGTACAGGTGGGGGTGTCAAGCGTTACCTGCAAATCTTCCTTGAAATCAGGAGTGGGCAGGCGCTTTTGGTCAGAAATTTGCTTATAGTCAGCAATTGCTTTGGTAAGGTGTTTGAGGGCCAGATACTGAGCAGCCCAGATTTGTTAAACATGCTCAGATGCTGCAGGAACCTTGGGATGAAGACATGGACTAGGTGAGAAGGAAGGGTTGTGCCCCAACGTTGCTTCATACAGAGAACCCCCGTGTAGGCGTGTGAGGCATTATTGTAGGCAAAATGTGCCAATGGAAGATCATCTGCCCAGGTGTCCTGTGCAGTGGTTGAATAACAATGGAGGTACTTCTCCAGGATTTGATTAACACATTCTGTATGGCCATTCAATTGGGGATGATATGCAGTGGATAAGCATGGGTATATTTTCAGAATGGACAGAAGGGCCATCCAAAAGTGTGAAGTGAACTGCGGGCCCCTATTGCTCATATCCTCCTAGATTAAGCCAAATATAGAAAAAACGTGGCAGACAAACAGACAAGAAGTTTCCTCTGAGGTGATAGAAGTCAAGCAGGGGATATACAAAGAGAAATTTGGCTAACTGGTCTACAATGACCATGATTGCATTGTGGACATTTAAGGTAAGGAGCTCAACTATAAAGTCAACTGACACTGGTGTCCATGGCTCCTCGGCCTCTTACAGAGGGTAGAGAATTCTGTTTTGCTAGAGCGGTCCAAATTTGCACATGCCAGGTCATGCAACTTGCTATTCACGCAGGAATAACTGGAGATTCCAGGCCAATTATAATTTCGTTTTACTAAGTCAAGACACTTTTTCATGCTGGGGTGACCAACTGCTAGTGGATTGTGATGAGCCTGGGTCACTTCAATGTGAAGCTGGGGAGGCACCCACAACTGAGACTGAATCTTAATTCCTCCCTCCCCCATCAAGTAGTGGGAGAACTTGTGCACCAAATCTGCAAGCTGCACCAACAGCTCTAAGCATTTGGGACAAGTCAACTGGTGAGCCAAAACCCAAGTTGACAGGTGTGCAGTCAGGTCCAGATCTGGTGATAAAATTACAGGTAGGGCAATGGATAAGATTTGGGTTGGTGGAATCACTGTGGTGAGCTCTTGCTCCTCCACCTCTGTGGGACATAAGACGTGGTTCTGACTCAGGAAATCAGGGAGAATGTTCAGTGACCCCTTTACAAACTCGTAATTAAAGTTAAACCCGCATAGGTTGCAATATGTCCAGGCCTACGGTGTGTCAACTTCTGTGGTTTATGGAAGTACATAAGATCTTGGTGGTCCATCTGCACTGTCACCTCATGCAAAGCGCCCTTCAGGAGGTACCGCCAATGGTTAATGCCCATAATACAGATGCCAGCTCCTTATTGTAAATAGCTCAGTTCTGCTCTGTGGATGTAAACTTGCAGGAAAAATATGCTACAGGATGCTCCACACCATCGTGTTCCTGCAACAAAGCTGCTCCACTGCAGCCAAAGAGGCGTCACATGTGAAAATGAAGGGTTTGGTTGTGTTTGCGAGCTTGAGCACTGGCAGCAACACAAATACCTGGTTGATAGCATCAAATGCTTGCTAGCATTCTGCTGTATAACGTAATGGGACATTCTTGCCAGTGAGGGGGTGCAACGGTGCAGCCAACTGTGAGAGGTCAGGAGAAAATTTCTTTAAGAAAAAGATGGTGCCAAAAAAGCTACGCAACTACTTCTGAGTCATTTCATGAGCCACTCAATGATGGCTTCAAGTTTGCAGGGCGGAATCGCATAACCACCTTTTAAAATCAAGTTACTCAAGAAGGTAACCTCAAAGGGTGGTTAGCCTGGCAGGTAAAACTGCTTCCACCCTAGTGCAGGTTTTGAGTTTAAAACTGTACTGTATAGAAAAATTCTCAGTGTGGTATATTTGTCCCAAGGTCGACCCAACTCAAGTAATTTAAAGAAGGTAATCTCATTGAAGAAGAACTCACATCTTAATGACTTCACAAATAGGACCGCCTTGTGCAGAGCTGCAAGCACAGCCTCCAAATCTATGGTGTGATGTTTGGGTGTTGGGGGGTGAATGAGGATATTTCAAAGTAAGCCACAGCGCACATGTTGTGCAGATCTCCCAGCACGTCATCAATCATCTGCTGGAACGTGGCAGGCGCGTTCTTTATCCATCAAGCATGATACAGAAATGGAATATGCCCCACATCATCTGGATAGCGGTAAACCATTCCTGATCTTTGGTTACCCATATTTGGTTGAAGGCGTTCACAAATCGAGCTTTAAAAAACTCTTGAGTGTGTGATTGCTTAAGAAATTGTTTGTTCCAACGGAAGTGGGTAGGGGTCGTGGACTGTGATATTAATTGAAGTGACCATAATACACACATGGGCGCAATGTGCCATCAGCCTTCTTTGCAAACATAATGGGAGAGACAGCTGGATATTTCTCATTGAAGAACCATCCCTTTGCAAGCATGTCGTCAATCCACACATTCAAGGCCGCAGTTTCTTCCACTGTATGGGGATATAGTGGGCAATTGATGTTAACCATCACCACTGTCATGCGGAACTTAAGGATATACTTTGAATGTGGCGGAAGTTGAGCAACTTATTCCATATCAAAGATCCCCTTATACGCCAATAGATGGGGGAAAATTATGAGTCAAGTCTGTGGGTGTAATGAGTGTGAAAATGGTACCTCCGTTCTGTGATTTACCTAAAGCGTTGAGGAGCGGAAGCTCACCTCCACCCTGGGCATTTTCAAAGAGTAACATATTTGAGGCCAAGTTAACCTTCATTTTGCATCTTCACCAACCCACACAAAAGATAACTGGGAATACTAGTTAATACATGGCCGAGAAATAATCACCAGATTTAAAATTGCCCACTTGGAATGAAACTGGATAATGCACCTTATAAGTTAATCGTATGACAGATGATGCAACCAACACCTCCAGCTTAACCTCCAAGTCCAATTCTAACTGATGCGCCAATTTCAAACTTATGAAATTACCAGCTGCCCCTGTGACTACCCGGGCCTCAAATGACACCTAGTGTGCGCCCCTATGGATTTCCACTGGTAGCAGTAAATAGGGGCGTCCTGCTTGTAGGTGAGTGTTTTTGGAATTGCTGAAATGATGTCAGTAACTAATTGAAGGAGGTGAAAATCTGATACAAACTTATTATGGCTAGCTCCAGTGTTGTTAGCAGAAAACATTAAGCACAAATTTGGTTCATGAACGTCCTGGCTTATGGGGACCAGGCTTGGCTGAAACCTGATAATTGGAAAGAGGTTGGGTGCTGTTTTGGGAAAACCCACATGACATCCCATCCAAGGGTGAGATGGAGAGGGTCAGAGCTATGAATCGCTCCATTATGTCATGGAGCGTGCTAAAAATTTTAATAAGACTGACTTGGAACTCTGGGTGAATTATCACCCAGAACCCAAGTCAGAATGATACAGGCTCAGCTGTCCAGTTTGAAATTTTAAGAATGAGTAAACCAGCTATGAAGGACAATCAGAGGGTGCTTAGACCAGAGATCATCGCACTTTTTGATTTTTTAAATAAGCACTTAATACTGAAATTTTGGGGTTTATGGATTTTTATTAAAAAGGGGGAAATTTAAGTAAAATAAATTGACAGCGGTACCTGTTGGGGACTGCTGCTTCTAAGCTCACAATATAATTGCATCATTTGTGCAACTGCCAAAAGGAATAAATTCGAACCAAGTTTTCAGATTGAGTTCCTGGACCTAATTTGCAACCAACATGCATCTGGACTGCTTAGCTGAATTTTGTTTTGTGCTTATTATGCAAACTTAATTTTTCATTGTGCACATGCATATGCTATGGTGGCAACGTTTTGGGTGGATGGCAGGTTGCGCCCAGAGCCAAGCCAAATAAGGCTGGACCCAGTTGGTGGGGAAGGGGTTGATCACCCCCTTACCTATTGGGGTGGGTGTGACATTGACAATGGCAGGATCTCGGTGGGTTTGAGTTGTTTTAAACAATTTTACCACCTCTTGGCGAATTCTCCAAATATTTTCCACCAGCTCAGATGAGGATAACACTGGGTGGAGGCACTGCAACCCTCAGGGAGTACGCTGTGACCCGCATCTCATCTACCACATGAAACTTATTGCCCTGGGTGGTGAGAGGCACAGGTGCCAGCCTCTGGCCCTTTTTGAGCGGAATAGGAATTGCTCCCAATCCAAACAGAGTGTTTCCTGTCTGATACTTACAGTATATATCAAATTATTTTTGATTATAATTCATCAATGATTTAAACCTCTGCAGCTTGATCACCAGCTATTTCATTCTATATGTCTTTTTATTTTTGGTTGGGGAAAACTTATCACATGCCATATTTATGGTTCAATTTGATTAGTCATCCTCTCCTCTCAAAAGACTTTGTAGGTGTATTAAATTTTAAGAGGAGTTCTAAAAAATATATTATAACAAGTATTCATTTTTCTTTAGCACAAGTAGTGCTCAACCTAAAAGGGGAGCTGCCATGCATCTTTATTTGAAATCGAGCCAAACAAAGGGATTATTTAAATAAAAAATACCCAATAAAGCCCCTAAGGTATCAGCTTAGGAAGCTATATCAGATGGTGAGGAAGCTTTGTCTGGCGCCCGCTTTAGCTGGCAGACCATGGCAGACAGCATCAGGGTGGGAGCATCAGCAACATGGGCATATGGAGGTATAGTTGTGGGTTTTCTTCATTTATGAGGCCAGCGGTGTCCATCACCTCAACGTATTGAGCAAGTTGATGCTCAGTAAAAGTGATGAGAGCTGGCACACAAGTGAAAGACTTGATGTACTGTCAAGTTTAAGGATAATTGGGGTTAAAAAGAGAAGTTTTTGCTGCGTTGATGCAAGCGCGGCTCCCACCAAAAGCAAGCTCCTCAATTTCATATTTTGCATCTTCATCAACATTGGAGGGGAAATTTGGATATGATAACCTCAACTAGGGGTTCTATCATACCATGGAGATGCTGGAAGAGCAGGGTGTTGGCAGGGGCAGCTTCAGCTTCCACTGCCATTTTATCTATATTTTTATAATTTGGGAAGCCATTTTTAGAGCAAAAACGCCAGGGGAGCAAATTGGAAAGATTAATAAAAACTCCTACAATGCAAAATCTGGCTTGACTTCAAACGTCCAGTCGCTTTCATAGATCCAATTAAAGAAATCAAATGGATTAAGCTCAGACAGCGCTGGCCTAACCACAGGAGTTGGTGCGATGGTGGAACCTGATTGGCTGCAAACGGTTGACCACTGCAGCTCAGCCAAAACTTTTCAGCCATCATCTCAAGATTCTATAACCAGGTTGAATTATTTAAATTTTTAATTTTTTTAGATTTTGATTGTCTGCTGCTTTTGAAGCAGCGCCAGAACTCCCCAAGGATAATAATACTATTTTTATTTTATGATTAATGATATTCTTCCCTACATCTTTATATATAATCTTTATCTTATATGTTCTTATTTCTCATTTTTCTACATATTTTTTAAAAACTTTCTATGGACTTATTTTACAATCAGTTACACTTTTGATTGTATAATCATCTGTTACCAAAACTTGAATTTATTTTAAGTAGTCCAGTTCAAATTTTATACAATTTTATTTTAACAACTGACCTCATCTGTGTCATAGTAGGCAACTTTAATATCAATTGCTAATCTAGAGTGGATAGTTTAATTTTCATTATAATGATCTTAGGTTGATTAATGGCATCATTTGCCACATATAAGTTATGTATTTTTAGAGATATTATGGATTATTACCAAGGTTGTACATACAGGGATAGTACCTCCTGGCATTGACAAATTTAGGCTGAATTTTCATCGCTGCCAACTATTTTTTGCTCTGTCAATTATCTGGTGAGCATCCAGTTAAGCAACATGTTTGATGGTTTTGGTGTCAATCCCTTTTTGCTTTTGATCTTAAAGATTGCATTCAAATTTTGATGAAACTACTTGATGTAGTGGGTCACCTATAGGCTTTCCCACAAAATAGAATGGAGATATCCAAATCTTAATCAGGTTGTTATCTGAAAATAGGTGGCATGCAGTTCTATATTGTTCCCCAATGTAGGGCTTCCAACTTTAATGGCTTGATTGTGCTGTGCCCAAGAAGCCCAACAGTCAATACTTGAAGCAGACTAATACTCACAACAGATATTTTTTACTTTAAGAGTTACAAGTCACACTCAGGTCCCATCAGCTAGAGTATCTGTCTCATGGTAAGTTTGGAACAAGGGCTTATTGAAGTCAAGTATAAAAAAGATATTGTTTTAATGGCGTAACTTTATTTAGGTAAAGAATAAGGGGTTTTATTTGTTAAATATAAAAATATAAACCCTATAAGGAAAATGATTGATAGATTAATGGATGGAGGAATCAGATGGGAGGTTATTGGTCAGGCAATGCGTCCAGATTGTACAATGCCTTTGTAACATATATTTGATAGGGAGAAAAGGTATATTGAATGCACCAAATTTAATGAGACTTGGTATTACTTAGGTTGATCATTGGGCATATTCTTAATTCTTTCACTTTTTTGTGGGTATATCATAAATTATTGCCTTGTTCACTTAGTGTAATGGTCACCTAATATTTGATGATCCATCATTATGACTAAGCAAAATTTTTTTAAGTAATTTGAGCTCAAGTCAATCTAATGGAAAATTACTGCTGTCAATTTGAGCATTACCAATTATCAGTTTTTCCATATAGTTGATTTAGGATATTCTTTAGCCCCTTTTTGCGTCCAGGTGTTGATACTCTACATGATGTAAATAGCTGATATCCTTTCCATCATGACTGACAAACTGATATCTGACATCACCCCCTTCAAGAATATTGGCAGGTAAATACTGACATAGGAATCAGCTATGTATACAATTGATAGTTACTCCAGTTTTTAAGGACTTGATTGAGTATTTACACCCGCATTTGTAGGTTATATAATATGGTACATACCAGATGGAATCCAGTTTCACTCCTTTAGGCGCCATTTGATTATATAGGACAAGAATAAATATAAAATCTTAAAGTGGTAAGAGGTTAATGAGATGCATTTTCTGCCTGCCCTTCTATTATAACCATTTGGCTAGATTTTTTCATTGCTTTTAACTGAAGTTGTATAATCTTCTGGGATAATCCTCTTAGCACTTTTTCAGGCGCTTCAGTGTTATCACTGATAACTTTGCGTTCTAATAGAGACAGATGACAGTTCTCTTCCATGAAAGGCCTCAAAGGGTAATGTTTTGATGATAGGATGAAAATTATCCTGTAAGCCATTAGCAAACTTGGGATATAGGTCTCAGCGTAATGGATAAGTAGTGGCCATCTTTTGTAATAATAAAACTAATGTTCTATTTGATCTTTCTACACTCCTGTTAGTTGATGGGTTGTAGGGCGCTAGTAATATTGAGTCCCATACTCATAGCTAAGATTTTCACAACTCTTTAAGTGAAGTTTTGCCATTATTGCATAGCAGTACCTGTGGGAAGCCATGCCCAGTATATATATTGGTATAAAAAGTTAGTGATAGCCTTGGCAGTCTGCGTGGGAGTGACAATTGCTCTAACCCAATTTGTGAAATGATTAACCCCTACTAGGATATACCAAAATTCCTCCTGTGGATTCAGGAAGTGTACCTATGACATCTAAACTGATGGTATGGAACAGATGCCGAGAATCCCATTGAATGATATTTGTACTTGCCCTTTTGTGGTGTTTGTTCTTACAAGTTATGAAAGAATCTAAGACTTCCACTACAGAGTCCAGTATTCATACAAAATAGTATCAATCCTTGATCCATTTGTGAGTTTACCTGGCTCCTCCACTTTTAAAGTATTGTGGGCTTCTATTATAACTAGTACCCATCCCTAAGGTCACAAATAAGGTAATCAGTTGGTTCTTACTTTCTGGTATAATAAGCACCAAGAACTTTAGTATTTTGCGCATGTTTTTTCTCAACATCTTTTGAACTTGTTCATCTTTTCCTCCCAAAAGTTTGGCTTCATGAGTAAATCATGTACCCATAAGCTTCACTATTGTCTAAATGTGGTAGGGGAATCAGGTTAGTCCATCTATATTTATGTGCTTTGTCCCAGATCAATGGATGATGTTCATGTTGTAGTACTGAAGTTTGAGAGCCCAAAAGACTAGTTTTCTGTCAGATCTTTCGTGTTTTGCAGCCACTACTAAGAAGCGTGGTATGTAACAACTGTAAAATTTTACCATACAAGAAGGAATGGAAATATTTCACCATAAAAAAGCAGCTAGGCACTCTTTCTCCATGACTGCAATTTTTTCGGCATTTTAAAGCATTTTGCCATAAAAGACACTAGGTGGTCAATGACTTCATCATCAAGTTGTGAGATAATGGTTCCTACAGATAAGTTGTAAGCATTAAAAAAGACGAATGTCTTCCCATAGTCTGGATGTCATAAAATGGGCCTTCTTTTCAAAAAATACTTTTTTTTTAGTACTAGATGGTCCCAACTTTTCAACAAATACTTCATGGTCTTGAATGCAGTTCTTTGCTCTACTATCTACACAAAGGGGGTGTTTTTGACAATCAAAGTATAAGAGATTTGGTGAGTTGAGCGAATTTATGATAAATTGTTGTGTTTCCCATCATTCCCAAGAACATATGTAAATCTCTGAGACTCTTTGGCACAGTATTGAGCTTTTCCTTTATATTTAAAAGGCTTGTTCCTTTAAAGGCTACACAATTTATTAGTCATAATAGCAACAGAAGAATCTACAAGCAGACTTTTTATCTCCAGGGTGTCAGATATCCTGACATCAGACATTATGGAAAATTTTTGACCATTTGACTCCCTCAGCTAAATTGAAACCTGGACCTGAGAAGGGGGTTAAAGGGATTACCTCATTAAGTTACCCATAGAAATCAACTTGAAGTACAGCTCAAATTGACTCTAGGAAAATTCCAAAGGATCAACCCGAGGCTAAGTTACCCCAAGATGAATTCTTATCTAATCAATTTGATGGGTCATCAGTAGGTCAGGTGACCACTACTAAAGGTGGCACTTGAGGCAGCAAATTATTTGAAACAAAAAAAGGGTAAGAATTAAGAAGCTGTCAAATGATTAATATAATTTGATTCAGTCTCATCAACTTGGGTATCCAACTCACCATTTTTTTTACTATCAAAATTATGATACAAAGGCACTATACCATCCAGAATGTATTACCCTACCAAGAGCTTACTTCCAAATGCCACCCCTCTTTAGTATTATTAATCCTTTTTCTTTTGGGGTTTATACTATTAATTGAAACATATAAAAAACCCTGCTTTTACATTAATAAAGTTATGTTGTTATTTCTATATCTAACTCTTGTACTTGACTTCAATAAGCCTATTTCACTATACTTACCATAGGGCGGATACTCTAGCTGACAGTACATAAGCGGTGACTTGGCACACTTTTCTAATAAAATAATATACTTGTTGTGAAACTTAGTTATCTTCAAGTATTGAAAGTAGGGATTATTGGGCATAGTACCATCAAGTTTAAAAATGAAAGCTTACAGGCTGGTGCTCACTACAGGGGGTCAGTAAATGCTTAAAGATACCAGCAACTAATTGATCGCACCATGGAAGATAACCTAAACTGATAGTGTCACCAACTGGGAGCACAACAAAAATGGTGAAGAAGATGATCAAATGGGAAGTCCACCCCTCGTCACATTTAAAATAGGTTCAAGAAAATCCTATGGAGATTCCTGAATCTCATCATCTTACTTGGATCTGTAATGAAAGAGATAAAAGCATTACTTAGTGGCATCATTAACCCATTTTAAATAGGCACCTGAAAAAGGGCAATTGCCATGGACAGATCTCTCATAAAACTGAACGAATCCAGTTTTCTCCCATAAATTTATGAACCAAGTGCAAATATATCTTGCTACATCATGCCATTTGTACACCCTGCGCTCTATCATATCTACAATTACTAGAAGGTTATAACGAGGTACTATTTTTTAGCACTAATGGTGCCCAATCCAAAAGGGGGAGCCGCCACGCATCTTTATTTGCAAATGAGCCAAATAAAGGGATTATTAGAAATAAAAAAATATTATGGCACCTCAGCTAACAGCCTAGGAAGCAATATCAGAAGGTGAGGAAGCTTTGGGGAATTTTTTGTCCAGCGTCCGCTTTACCTGCAGCCATGGTGGACAACATTGGGTTGGAGCATCAGCGCCATGAGGAATAAGGAGGTATAATTGTGGGTTTTCTTCGTAGATGAGGCCAGAGTCATAAAGAAGTACTCCATCATCATATCAATGACCAAAGGGCCTTAAGGATGGCTTATGAGAAGGTATATAATTTAGCATTTCAAAGTATAGGAGACATCCGCCAATGATTAAAGCAAACCGCTCCTACATTATTCATCTCCATAATAAAATGGGGCGATTGATTCATATGTTAATAAGTATGAAGAGGAAGTTGTGAGGCTCTTCAAAAAGACATCATGGAGTTAAATGAATTTACCAAGTTTTTACTTGAAACCTTCACTAAAAAGCTCATTTGACAAGGTAGCGAAGCTAATTGAAAAATGGCAGCTCAAGATTCTATTAGCTGTCACCAGTAGGATGAGAAAATCTCCATTCATAAGGCATGGCTAGAAAAAACTCTACGACGAATTGATGATCTTGAGGCATATCAAACCTCTGAGACTTCATCAGTGTCACAAAAAATATTATTTCTCAAGTTTTCCAGGTCAAACAGGAGCTTAAATCCACGTATCTCAGGCGTCTACTCTGTCCATTATCAAGCAACCCAACAAGTTAGAGAGTGACTTTAGAGGCAAAGCCCCCAGCTGGGAGGACATTAACCAAGTCTATTGTCCCCTCATCGAAGCTGAGAAACGCTATAATACTCTCACAGAAGAGTTAAAAGCCAAAACTGACAGGCCTCCTCAGAGCACCAAATGCAAGGAGATGAAATAGGACTTGAGTCGCGCATTGAAATCTTGGAGGATGAGGATAAGCTTTGATGAACATAATTCTTATCCGCTCACCAACATCTCACAATCTGGACTTCTTCATTAAGAACTTGGAGAATGATGAAATCATTCTTAAAAAGAAGAATCAGTGTTAAGTTTTCAGCCAATGGTGCAAGCTAAAATAAATTAACAAGGAAATTTTGGATATAAACTCGCTTTTCAAATGAAACTCCTGCTCATAATTGGGAAGTATATTCTCTGATAATCCTCAATAATAGCCAAGTAACTCCAGTATGCTCACCGTTCTTAAGTTTACTGGCACCAACAATTACAAGACCTTATGACTTTGTACAAAATCAGGAGATTATTCCTCTATAATCGGGACTACTTCTCTGGCAGGCAACTATGTACTTCTCTTTGGGAAGAATAAACACACACAACTATCTAATATAGATGTAACGGCAACAGATACATATATCAGACAGACAACAGATGGATAATAATTAATAAACTAAGCGACAGTAGTTATTAATGATCAATAAACTAGTAAATGATGATTAATTGATGCTTTATTAATTGGCCAGGTGCCAGTATTATATACCTCTCAGGCATCTCCTGGCTGAACTCATCTATTAGATGAGTTCATTCATATTATGCCAATCCTCTGCTGGTTATGATAATAATTATGAAAAATCTCCAAGTCAATTCAGCCCATGAATTGACTAAAAATAACAATTGTTTCAGCTCAATTGGAGGCAATTTTACTCTCATAATTGGGACAACTTTGGGTTTTGAACTCAACATCAAAATCTTCTCAATCAGAGCTACATCATAACTCAACATCTAACAATAAATAGGGAATAAAAAATATCTAATCATAAAAGATGATGCACCCTAATTTGGGACGTCAGCAGGCCTCTCTTTTTTTTAGTAAAAGTTGGTCCCAACCTAAGGGGGGGATTCATCAATGTTTATTGAATTACGCCTGGGCTCCTAAGAGCCTGAGGCGAGGGAAGGGGAGGGAGGAGGCATTGAGAAAAGGGGGGGTTTGCACGCCAGAGCCGTGCTGCAGTGACAACTGAGCGAGGGAGGGTTGGCGACATAGTGCAGACCTTCAGGGCCATCTCAAAGTGTACCTGAAAGTGGGTGATCATGTGTGGAAGGGTCCACACCTGCTGGTCAAAGGCAGCACGAAGGAAGGAGTTATGGATGGTCCAGATGGCTGTGGCATAGGCGAGGACACAGAGGGTTGGTGGCAACCAGGCAATGTCTGCTCAAACATGAGGTCTTGCACAGGGTGTCCAGCCCAGGGCTGAGCATGGAAGAGCGCCCGGTCCTTTGGCCAAAATGCAGCGACACCTGGACAGGTGAAAAAACGATGGAGGTGGGAGTCAATAGGCTCCGCACAGTGGGGGCAGCTTCGGTGCTGGAAGGTCAGGCCAGTCCGGTCCCCTGTCCTTTATGAACAGTGGAGCACCCTCCATAAGGTGTTGGACACCTTTGCTGACAAGATGGGGTGTTAGACGTCCTTCCACAATTTCTTAAGGTTGAATCTCATGGAGGGAGGGAGGAGCTCAAGGAGTCTTGGGCGGATGGAAGGTCGATCTTGGGGGTTGAGGCGAGTTGTGACAACTTGTCCATTGTGCACAATTGCATGGCGACGGGGGCTGAGGCCAGGACCTTCCCTTATGTACGGGAAGGCATGGTGGATCCGCGCGCCTACTCTTTTCAGGGCAAGGAGAGCCTGGTTTCAATAGGGGGATGAGGATGGTTTCAGGCGATGGCCTGGGAGGTTTGTGAGCCACTCCCCTAATGAGGTCAGAGATGCTCTAGGAAGACCCAGAGCTGCTGACACTGACTGGCGTTGGGCGGGCGCCCTTTGGGGCATGGGGGTCGCGTCCCAGCAGACAATCGGTCATAGGAACTTCAGGAAGATTGTGGTAGCGTGGGATCGCGTGTCCAGAAGCCCTAGGCCCCCTTCATTGCAGGGTCAGGCAATGGTTGAGAGGGCCATTGGTTAATGGTTTGAGCCCCAGATCCAACAGCGGAGGAGTACATTGAGCCGCGTATAAAAGGCATCTGTGAATGGGCAGACGTGCACTAGGAACCAGACTTTGGAGAGGAGGAACACATTGGCCATCAGAGCTCAACCCTGGAGGGTGATGTGCCGCCGGTTCCAGCTGGCAATCCTGGAGTTAACTTCTGCGAGGAGCAAGTCCTCATTGTCTTTTAGCGCAACTCCTTGTTTGTTGGTGAGAACGCCCAGGTGACGGAAGGTACTGCGCACAGGTTCAATACCAAATGGTGGGGGGAAGGTGGGGGAGCCGACCTGTACAACTGTTGTCTTGGAGGTGTTGACCATGGCGTTGGACGCCTTGGTGTACCTCTCAATGGTCACAGCAGCGAGGGCAACATCCCCAGGGCAGCCAAATGCAATGGCGGTGTCATCTGCAAATGCCATGGTGCGTGTGGGGGCTTTACCTGGGACTAGAATCCCTGTTAGCTTGTCCTGTAAGAAGGCCAAGAGGGGGTCAAGGGTGATATTAAAAAGGATAGGGCTCAGGGGGTCACCTTGCCGGAGACCTTGTCCAACTGGTACTGCCACTGTAAAACCCATTTGCACCAGGACTCTGGTGTGGAGCTGGTCATAGAGCGCTGATATCCAGCGCCTAGCTGTGGGGGAGATGGAAGCGGGCCAGGGAAGCATCAATATACTTCCAGGCCACCCGATCATATGCTTTTTCCATATCCAGGAGAGCCACAAAGCCATTCACCTTACGAGAGTTAGCAGTCAAAGTCACGTGAAGGTCAAAAGTTGCCCCATAATGACCTCCCCGGAATAAAACCGTTCTGGGATGGGGAGAGGCGAGGTGACACCCATTTGGTGATGCAGTAGGCCAGAAGCTTCGTGAAGAGCTTGTGGTCTGTGTTGATCAATGCTATGGGGCGCCAGTTCGCCAGGTTCTCACGGTCTGACTTCTTGTGAATGAGAGTCGTGATTGAGCCTCTGGAGTCGGGGAGGACCTCGCCATTCACCAAGAGTGCAGCGAAGAGGTCGCGGAGGGTTCTGGCTATCACCGCAGGTTCCAGAAGGTACACCTCGAAGGGTATTCCGTCTGGGCCTGGGGCTTTAAGCCGTGGGGATTTCAGAAGGGTTTCCATCACCTCCTGGATGGAAATAGGCGCCAGTAGAGCCTCATCAGCCCGTGGGTCAATGGGCGGCTCTGGAGCCCGCCACAGGAAGTCTTGGTTGTCCAACAGGTCCACCTGGGTGGCATGGAAGAGGCTGGAGTAGAAGTGGTGTAGTTCCTGCGTGATTTCCTCCTTATCCGAAGTAATTGTAGTGCCAATCTTTTTTTTTAGTACTAGATGGTCCCAACCCAAGGGGGGGGGGGGGGGGATTCATCGATGTTATTGTAGTGCCAATCTTTAGTGCAGTAATATCCTGCGCTATTGACAGGGCTTTCTGTTTCTGAAAGAAGAAGCGGGTGGGTCGTTCCCATTGAGCATAGTAACGAGATGTTGTAAAGTTTGCAGCCCGTTCTTCCTGCAGTGTGAGCTTCAAGCGGAGTGCTTCCTGCGCCGCTTCCCAGTCTTCCAACCATCTGGGAGAGTGCGAAGGCTGGCAGTTTCGCTCCAGATGTCTGATTCTGACTTCCGCCCTTTTGACTCTGGCGCGAGCTGCGGTCATCTGGGCTTTAGCACAGTTGTAAGCAACGCAGGGTGATGCCCTCCTTGGTCACCGCCCATATAGCCTTGTGGTCAAGCAGGTGGGGTGGGGGGAAATGAGAGTCTCCCGGATGGTCATAGACAGCTTCTCCTTACTGAAGGGGTTGTTGAGAAGAGCTGGGGCAACCCTAGGCCAGAACCTATGCGACAGTCTAAGCGTGGTGGTGAGGACAACGGTGAGTGACCTATGATCACTCAGATAGTTGTCACGAGAGATGGGAGAGGAGATGCGGCCAATTAGCAGGGGGCCAATCAGTGCCATATCTATGCGTGACGCTGACTGGAAAGCTCCTCCATCATACTGGATCCTAGTCATGCAACCTAGGCTAGACGCGGAGGGTGGAAGCGCATCTATAAAGACACTCAGGCGAAGGAAATCCTGGAGGCGACTTGATCCAGGGCGTTCCTTTGCTGCAGGGGGTAAGAGTCACAGACGCGACTTATGGTTGTGTTGAAATATCCCAAGAGGACTGTATTCCGTGGGAGATTGAGTTGGACGACCTCTTTCAAGAGCCGGTTTTGCTCCTGACCTGCATTAGGCAGGTAGATGCTTGCAGCGAAGAAAGAGAAGTCAGGAGTGGTGAGTTTGGCCAGTATGAGGCGGCCACCTAGATATTGTGAAAAAGAATGGGTTTTTAACCTGGGTATCCAAAACAATAAGGGCGGCATGGTTTGTTCAGAAGGAGTTGTCTCAAAACTGTTAATTTCATGCAGATTGTTCGTGGGGAAGGATATGGGGCTCCTGGAAAGCAGCGATGTCAATTTGTGCTGACCTGAAGTTGCGGAGGAGGCGGGCTCTCCACTTAAAGTCCCGCAACCCATTCGCGTTGATGGATTGCAGGGCCAGGGTGCTACCATGGGGACTCATAGCTGTTCCCCTCCATGTCTTAGGGGGTTGCCAGCGCTTAAACCTGCTGCTGTGAGGCGGCTAGTTTTGAGTCCTTTAGCTTGACTATTAGCTGCAATCCGTGAGGAGCGTCGAGGGTTCTGAGGGAAGGAGAGGGTGGGGGCGGAGGACCCAGTAAGCCAGCCTAGGATGCTGCCCCCGCTCCGTTGCAGGGGAAGGACCTGAGGGTGCTCAATGGCGACCTCCGCGGTGTCCCCATTTGATGAGTCTGAGTCCATATTCACTTCCTCCAACACTGCAAAGGAGCTGCGCGAAATGGACTGTGGGGTTGGGGTAGGACTCTTTGAGGTGGCACTTCTACCACAGGCCGCGGGTTGCAAGTCCATGCTGGTGGAATAGCTATATTGGGAGCTGAGGGTTAATGCGATAAATCGCTGGTGGAGGTTGGTGGGGGGTGCCTCGGAGCCCTGAGTGGGGGTGGCTGACGAGGGGCGCCCTGTGGGAGATGCCTTGCGCTTGGTGAGAGAGGGAGTTGACTCTGGGAGATTGGAGGGGGTGCCCACTGGAAGGGGGCATGAGCGCGAAGGTATCCCATACCAATAGTGGGGTTAGCTGTTTCAACTGCTAGGTGTAAGGCCTCAGGGGACAGGTCTTGAACAGGAACCCATTGTGTGGGTTGTGGAATTGCTGCTGCGGCCACGTGAGATCGTTTTGGCCTGGTTTAGGCCCCTGGGTGGTGGCTAAGAGGGCTTGTTTTCAAGCTGTGCAACGACTATACAGGTGTCCAAGGGCGTTACACCATGAACACCGGGGGCGCGCCTGATCAGGGTCGACAAAAAAGATTTCAGGGCATGTCCCAACTACCGCCACACGAGGAATAACCTCAATGTTGTGGGATACAGTGGGGGAGGGGATGAACGACGCCCTAGCAGTGTGAGCTCTTTGAGTGGGAGCATAGTAAGAGGGGACGCTAAAGTCCACTGAAAGAACAGACCCAAACTCCATTAAACCACGATGGAGCACCAGTTTAAGAGACTCAGGATCAACAGTAGTTGGTAGGTTGAAAAAAGTAACCCATGAAATTTTCTTCAGTTGAGAGCATGTGTGGGAGATGCAAAGAGATCCATTCGGAATAATGACCTGGAGGATGGCAGCATGGTCAGCAAGGGCAGCTTCAGTAAAGCCCACATCGATGTAGCGGCTCTCCACTGATTCATGGATGGTGGTGTTAATTGGGAATGTCTCCGCAATCGCTGAAAAGTATGAGAAGTAATCCTCCATATAGAATTCAACAGGGTTATGCCATAATAAAGGCGAATTGTGTGGGAGAGGGTTGAGCGAGGTAGAGCTTTTTGCGCTCTAGTTTTGGACCATTTCTTCTTAACATCAGCAATAAACGCCACTTCACGGGGATCAGCTTTGGGTAGCGTTGGTGCCAGAGGTTTTTGCCACGCCCCAGTGGCTCCTTTGGTACGTTTGTGTTTGCTTTGGGCTGCAATCACAGGTTGAGTGTGAGCTGGTGGTTTGGACGAGTTTGTGGAGTTCCCCTGTTGCTGGAATGTTACAGCAGTTGCTGGCGTCATATTGAATTGAGGGGCGGATTGTGGGCCTCGCTAAATTGGGGAGGGCTCATCCAGATTGGAATCAACTCCAGCCAATTGGGAGGAGGTTGATGTTTCACCACCATCCCAATCTATTTGGTAAATTCAGCCCGAGTATTTGCTGCGATTTCGTGGGAAAAACTCACTGGCTGATTGGTGAATTGGTCATTTTCAGCATATGGAGATAAAGTGCCGACTTGAGAAGTGCCGATTATGGGGTTTAAATGAGACGGGTGAGATTGGAACTGGTGTGAAGTTCCAAAATCCGAACCATTTGAATCCCCATTGGGAAGAGTAGATTGTCCCAATTTGGTGCTTAGTGAACCAGAATGTGCTGCTAATCCAACCTTACATCCGAGGGTTTGGGGGCCAGGTGATTGTTGGGCCTCGCTAAATTGGGGAGGCCCATCCATATTGGAATTAACTCCAGCCAATTGGGAGGAGGGCGATGTTTCATCACCATCCCAATATATTTTGGTAAATTCAGCCCGAGTATTTGCTGTGATTTTGTGGGCAAAACTCACTGGCTGATTGGTGTATTGTCAATTTCAGCATATGGAGATAAAGTGCCGACTTGAGAAGTACCAATTACAGGGTTTAAATGGGATGGGTGAGATTGGAACTGGTGTGAAGTTCTAAAACTCGAACCATTTGAATCCCCATTGGGAAGAGTAGATTGTCCCAATTTGGTGCTTAGTGAACCAGAATGTGCGGCTAATCCAACCTTACATCTGAGGGTTTGGGGGCCAGGTAGCTGGGTATCGCCCCTCATGGAGGGAGCCAGGAACACGGCGTCAGCAATAATAGATGGGGCTGAATTAGCTGACACAATGGGGGAGGTGAATGTCTGGATGGGCTGAGTTGCATTCAACTGAGCAGACGCCATTAAAACAGCGTGGGTGATGGCCTCCTTGTTTGGAGGGGGCCCAGCGGGTTGGTGGGAGGCAGCGCACACAGAGCTTTTGGGCGTGAAGGTTGCAGAAGTGCGATTAGGTGAACTGGTGCTAGTCAAAGTAGCTCCAGGTTGGGGGGTGGTGCCTGCTTTCACAGCCGCTGCTTGAGAGTGGGTGATTCTGGTTGACCCTGAGGTAGGTAACTGAGGGTTGCTTCGTTTGAGATGGTGCTAGCTCGTTTGGCTGAGCCCACGGGTTCTTTTGCGGGGTTTCCCACCATAAGCTAATAGTTTTTGTAAATCTCTTTAGTAGGCTAAATTTCAAGACTGAATTGATTTTTGAAAAGTGATGCTTATCAGAAAGAGAACCGTCAGCAGGCCTCTCAATAGCACTAATTATGCCCATAATTGGGATGACTTTGGATTTTGAAATAAATATCAAAATCTTCCCAGTTAGAGCTATGTCATAACTCAATGTCTAACAATAAATGGGGAATAAAAGATATATGATCATAAAAGATGACACACCCCAATTCAGGACATCGGCAGGTCTCTCAATAGCACTAAGTATGCCCATAATTGGGACATCTATGTTTAAGTGCTTAATTATCAATTTCATTAATTGAACCTAACTTTCGCCTTAGTGCATTAATCTTAATGCACTAATTTAGGAGGTGCAATTTAGTTAATGCCGTGGGACCACTTTGCACCCAAGTGTACCCATAATTGGCCATAATATAATAATATCATAGCTATTATCAGCTAAGATAATTGGGCACCTCAGATGCAATTAGAGCAGTTATGAGATGAATATGATTTATCAGATTATGCAGATGAATTGGGAGGATCTAAGGATCCATCAATGGAAGTAATCTATCAGCATTGATGGTTTTCTCAAAGGGTTTATTTTTGAGTCAACCATCAAATCTAACATTTCCCCCCACTTGACTGGAATATAAACCCTAAATTTTCTGAAAATATTTTCAATGTCTGAAAACAGCTCATCCTCTGCATACCATAAATTTTGTCACTTTCCTCGAACCTGAACAGCAGTGTCAGTTTACTCATCTGCCTAGAAACATGTGTATGAATTTATTTTTGGGCTCACTCCAGGAAGCAGAGTTGGGCCAGCTTTTTCCCATGCCAACTGTTATGACGTTAACTCAGCCCAAAACCATCATTGAGGAGGAAGTTGTCCAAGTTGTGGATCCAAAATGAGGATCAATAGGTTATGAGCTCAGGTCTCATGCTTCCACAACTGTCTCAGCAGACAACTTCAGCTGATCTTTTGATCTGAGAGAGCCAACCTTTTTGCTCCAGCTAGTTTATTGAGATGATGATCTTTTAGCGGAGTTTCTCTTTGTACTCAGCCATTTCCCAATGGCCCAAAACTACAGTGCACTGCTGGGGTTGGCCAACTATTCTCGTCAAGGCCAACTGCTCAGCAAAACTTGGGCCAAATATGATCATCTTTTGCTGGCCAAAGATACCTCTGTTTGACCTCAAGAGTTCGTTCAGGTTGATAGCTATATGGAGGAGAACCTTGGTTCCTGGTCTAAGCTGCTTGAGAATTGGCCTGATTTTGCTTCCTCTTTGGGTTTGAATACCCATGACGTTCAAGATGTTCATTTTTGCTCAGCCATTTGGGCAGCTTTCAAGGCCCTTCATCAGGATAACGCTGATGAATACCTCCCCATAATGGCCGTAGTTGGCCATCTTATGCGCCTTTTCCCCAACTGGATGCCTTCAGGTCGTTTGTTGCATGTTCCCCCTCTAATCTAGTGGTGGAAACCCAGGTTTATCGCGTTATATTGTTGACCCCAGAAATTTATCAGTATCAAACTGATTTCCTAGTTGACTGTCTTCTCTTGGGCACATGTTTCCTGCCTGATTGCAGACTCGATTGGGTAACTATAAATGGGTTTGTGCCTCCTCTCCCCATTGTTTGCTGGGAGTCATCTTCAACGAGTGCATGGCGCATCTGGCTCTATGCCATTATGGCCCTTTTTCTTGTCACCCAGCAACTAGATTGGGCCAAATTGGCATGCAAAGATGAAGGTTCAGGTTCCAAGTCGCCTCCCCCTTGAAAGTGAGGAATAAAATTCATTTTATCTATTAAAATTTATAGTTTTCTTATTACTTGAAATATAAAAACTTATTCTCTTTTTTTACTATGTATATAGATGATAATTTTTTTCTTTTGCCACTATTATATAATTTTTTTCTCATCTTTATTATCCTTTCTCATAACTATTATTTTCAAATTAATTATATATACTTATATTAAAATTCTTCTCTTTTAATTGGGCCACTTTTTAAACTTCCTTAGGAATTTAGAATGGGCTCGATTATATACATGACCCAAATTTTTCTCCTTAATAGTGTAAGAAAAGTTTAAAGTCTTCTCTATAACTTCGAATGGACGAACCCAAATGCGATTTAACTTGTGAATTTGACCTGAACCATGGGTACTACAAAATAATACTTCATCCCCACAGCAAATTTGGGCAGATTGTATCAGGTTTTTTGATCTTTTCCATGTCAGGCCTTACGAAGTTTGAAGTTAATATCAAAAGCCTGGGCTTGCAGTTTAATTAAGGTCTCTGCAAGCCTCTTGACATACTGAGAATAGCTCAATTCCTGGGGTTCTTGTAATAAGGAATACAACAATGGTGGTAAGGCTGGATGCTTCCCATATAGAAGTTGTAATGGAGACATCTTCGTGGCCAAATGGTAAGAGATGTTGTAGGCAAAAATGGCCAAACTGAGAAGTGTGCTCCATTCGGAGGGCTTATGAGAAGTCAGCTTTTTTGGGATATTGACAAGTGTTCCATTAACTCGTTCTGCTGCACCATTTGTTTCTGGGTGGTATGGAGTTGACAGAACACCATGCCCCCCAATAATTCATTAAGCTTCTGAAGAATAACTGCAGTGAAATTTGTGTCATTATCCATTAATATAAATTGAGGACATCTGTGCCAATGAATAACTTGCTCCAAGATAAATTTAGCAGTTGTTGAGGCTCCTAAGTCCTGAATAGCCCTGGCTTTGACCCATTTCGTTAAGTGATCAATTGCCACAATGATATATTTGGCTTTCACATTGCTAATCGGGAGGGGCCCAACCACATCTATAGATATAGTGTGCCAAGCAAATTTGGGCTGAACAAGCTGGTATGAAATAGCTTTTTGGAAGGGTTTTTCCCCTTGGCACTCTTATCAACAACTCAAAGTTACATGGATGTCAATATGCATTGATTCCCAATAGTAATTTTTTTAGTACTAGATGGTCCCAATCACAATAGTAATTTTGCTTAAGCTGCTCCTTGGTTTTCTTAAAGCCTCCATGGCCAGTAGCCTTATGGGCAGCCAAAATTAGATCTGCTTGAGCTGAGGGACGTGGAAATATATATTTCTTTCCATCAATCACCTTGAATAAGACTCCTTTTTCAGTCTGGGTATCCTTTCTTAATTCAGAGAGAATTTTCTGCACTTGTTTGGGCTCATCAACAAAAGTTCCATTAACCATCTTCTGGAACAAGGCATCCGCCAGCTGGCAGAGGGTTGCTACGATAGGCAGATGAGACAAACAATCAGCATTCTGATGCTTAGCACCAGTCCGGTGCATAATGGTATAGCCATAAGCCTGCAGCTTAAGTGCCCAGCGAGCCAAACGACCTTCTGGCTCCTTCAAATTGTTAAGCCAGCTTAGGGATGCATGATCAGTAACCACGGTGAAATTAACTCCATGAAGGTATACTTGGAACTGTTTATAGGCATATATAACGGATAAACACTCTCTTTCTGTTACAGTATAATTTCTTTCATGGGCATTTAGGGTCTAACTAGCATAGGCTACTGGGTGCTCTTCGCCATCTTCTCCGACTTGGGACAAAACGGCTCCAATTGCTGTTAATGATGCATCAGTCTGAACAATAAATTCTCAGTCAAAGTCAGGATAGCACAATACTGGTGCGACTAATAGGGCCGAATGAAGCTGGTCAAATGCCTCCTGGCAGGCCGAATTCCACTCAAAAGAGACCTTATCCTTAAGTAGATAAAATAAAGGTTCTCCAATTTGAGTGAAGTCAGCATTAAATCGGCGATAATACCCAATCATGCCCAAAATAACTTAAATATCTCGCTTGGATTCAGGCCTCTTCATCTTAGATATTGCTTCCTTTTTGGCTGGTTGTGGCCGAAAACCTTCCTTATTAAGTACAAATTCAAGGTATTCCAGCTGGTCCTTAAAGAATTGTCACTTCCTGGGCTTGATCTTCAAGTTTGCAGCTGCTAACCTCTTGAAAACCTCTTCCAGGTGTTCCAGATAGTCATCAAAGGTACAACTGAATACGTTTATATCATCTAGGTATACTGGTACACATAACAATATAAGATCGCCCAGTATGGTGTCCATCGCTCTCTGGAAGGTTGCTGGAGCATTGAAGAGTCCTTGGGGCATCCTTGTTGGTTGAAATAACCTTCTTGGGTAATAATGGTGCACTTTTCTCGCTCAGCTTTGGGCAGATCAATTTGCCAATACCCACTAATTAAATCCATCGCTGAGAAGAACTTTGCACCCCCAAGCCTGTCTAGGGCATCGTCAATTCGTGGAAGAGGATAGGAATCCTTTTTGGTAATGTTATTAAGCTTCCAGTAGTCAATAACAACCCAGTTGCTCCCATCTTTCTTTTTTACAATGAGAATTGGGGCAGCCCATGGACTCTTGGATGGCATCAACATGCCACAGTTGAAAAGTTCTTTAATTTCCTTTGACACAACTTCTTCAGCAGTTTTTGTGCGTCTAATTGGCCTTAATCGGATAGGTAAATGGTCCCCAGTATCTATCATATGGATCACTCCTCTCGCACATCCAAGGTCAAAATCATCCTTAGCAAATATCACATGGTATACCTCAAATAATCCCCAAACTTGGTCCTTTTCCTGATCATTTAGTTCCTTTAAATTGGCCACAGGTAGGACATTATACACATATTCCAACTCATCACCAGGAAGCCCAAGCTCGTCCAGGATTCCAAAATTGTGGAAAGAATCAATCTCCGTTATAGGGATCAAATGGAGATAGGCAACCACCTGGTGCCTTTTGATGAAGATTGGCCAATTCTGCATGTTTGCACAGAGGACACTAGTTTCTTGATGTCCAGGAATAATTATTCCAGGCGCCACATTAGGCTAAGGTCGAGTTTGGGACCAAGGTTGAAAAACTTCGCCAGAAAGTCCTTCTGGGATTTGAATTGTTAGCCCAGTCAAGACTACTGCCTGCATTCCTGAGTCCAGAGTTAGCTCCTTGTTTGCTCGGAGGGGTATTCCCTTAGACTCATGGATTTGCGTTGGCAAGGCCTTGACACGACGCTTTGATTTATGGTATTTGATAGGGATTATTCCATCTTGATAGGCCAGATTAATGAACAGATTAGGCTTCTTTAGTCCCAAATTAGCGTTTTTTGTATAGTGAATCGGGATGGTTTGGTTCAAAATAGTTAAGGTATCATCCTTATGGCCAGTGACCACTCCATATCTTCTCATAAAATCAGTGTCAATAAGGACCTCATAGTTCTGATTCAGCAAGACTATAGCTGGAGCGGATACTACTATAGACCCAAATCTCATAGGCAAGGCACTATATGCCCCAAGAGTTCTGGTGGTATGTGTTCCTGCAGTGCCATATTATTGATTGTGGGCAACATCTGGGGCTATTCCCAACTTCTTCACCAACTTAGTGCTGACGATATTTAAAGGGGCTCCACTATCAATAATGGCCCAAACATGGACCTTATTGACAGCAATATTGGCATAGGTACACTCATAGTATGGTTTAGAAGTGTTTATCAAGTGAATAGATTCAGAGTTGCCCGACTCCAAGTGTAATTTGAGGCAAGAACATATTTCAGGGAAGTTTACTGCCAGATTCTGCATAGGGATTGCGACCTGTACAACTTTTAGGGAGGGCAGGTCATGAGAGCGGGTAGTGTGAGGATCAAGGCCATGGTCCATAATTTGCTTGGCATATGGTCTGGCCACCTCTATTTGGGCCTCTTATGAGGCTTCACCTGATTTTTGGCCTTTTCGAGATCTGGTTGCAACCATATATAATCATCAGCCATAATATGATGTAATGAATCTTCAACAACTGAATTGGATATAAAAAATTTGTCAGGATCAGGAGGAATGTCTTCAGCATAATGGGTGGTAGTAGAGCATTCCGCCTCTACTCCACCTGCCCTTTTCCCAAATCTGTGCCCTTTTCAACTTTGTAAGCCACATTAACTCCTGTTTTCCCATCTATTCGGGCATAACACTTGCTGGCGATGTACCCTTTTCTACCACAATGATGACAAGTGATAGCACTAGATGTGGGATGGTCGGGTTTCTGCTCCTTGAGATTCCCATTTCTTTCTTGACTGTAGCTTGTATTACTAATTTTATGTTGAGGGTGTACCCGTTGTGGATTTTTTAGTTGATTTGGCGCATCAAAGCTTCTTGCACAGCGGCGTAAATAGTCTATAAGTCTATTTGTGTCCATATCACGATTAAAAGCAGGAATCATTACTCGTTCCAAATCATGATATGGCTGTACAGCATGTTCCATGGCGATTATTGCATCCTATACAGTCATGATGTTTGATCTGAGGAGTACTTGAGCTTCATGGTAAAATCAATTGGCAAACTCTTTGATAGACTCATTAGGTCTAAACTCGATATTTAAGAGTTCCATCTTTCATGTCAACAGCTTTTCAGGCCCATTAAATTCCTTAATGATGGCCTGTTATGCCTCGTTTAAAAGACCAATCTTACCCTAAATAGAGCATTACAAGGTCTACGCTGTGTGAGTCCAGACAATTGATAAGCGCTGTCACCTTTGCATGATTAGATGCCCTCTCATAGCCTTCTCAAATAGTTTTAAGAAAGAGTATACATTGCCATCTTTATTGAATTTTGGCAAGTTAAGTGGTTTGAAGTCATCTCTGCCTGAGTCCCTAATTCGAGAGGCAGTTTCTCTAACTTGGGAACCCTCAGGAAGAATGGGATGCTGTGAACAACTTGGAGTGGGCATAGAAGTAAGAACTCGTGGAATGGTTCATGTATTTGATACATCTGTCCCATAATCTTCATCTGCCTCATGATAATCATCCAAATCTCTCAACTCTATTTTCTGAAATTGGGACTGATGTGGCTTCTTAAGTGCACTTTGGCGTGCCTTTAGAGCTGCTTTGTCAACCTCTCCTCCCCCCATACTGGTTGCACACTTGCTACTAGTCTTAAGATACTCCATTTCCTTGTTGGCTTGAGAGAGATCTGCTTCAGCTAATGTCACTTGGGCCAAAAGTGCCTTAATTTCTTCTGACATTCTCGACATCCTTGTTTTAGCAAGTGCCAGTTGACTCTCCATATTGGTTTTCTTGTTAAATAAAATTGTATTGGAAGTACGAAGTTAAGAAATACTTGACCATACGTTGGCTAATTCAGCCTTGATATCTGAATTATCCGGTTGTTCTACTGTAGTAAGAGGTAACTGGGCTAAAGCTTCAATATCTCTATACATAGCTGAAAATTATGTTCGAATATAATTTTCCAAATTGCATGTTTTTCCTCCAACTCTCCAAGGGTTTTTCTTGAATCTTGACCCTGTTGGAGAAGGTTTTCTGTATTGGCTGCAACATAATTATACTGTGTCTCAAGTCTGATGCAGTGGTTGGTGATATCCTGTTTCCACTGACTTGAGAATCCCAAATTGTTCAGCACTTGTGTAGCTATCTTCAGAACGCCTTCATTAAGTTGAGTTACCAACTCATCAATTCAGCCATGGGCTTCTGCTGCAGGTCCAGTGTTTGAAATGATTGCTTTGCGTACTTCTGCAAAGCAAGTATCCAATTTCTCTAATAAGCAAGCATGGGATGACTGTTCCTCATCTTGAATACGGTGAATGTGAGAAAGTTCAAGATTTTGACATGCAAAGATGCGTTGAGCATGCTTAATAGATGGTTGTACAAAATTAACTAAATATTTGTATGTGTTGGCCTGACTCTCCTGAAGTCTTCAGGCAAAACCAGCCATGGTGGCTTCTCTATATTTTTGATAAATTTCGTTCTTCAGTGCTTGATCCTTCATGTAATAAAATAGACCAAAGCTCGGGTCAAATGTTGAAGAACCAACCTGGTAGCCTCAAAACAGGGTTTCCAGCATTTCCTTGATGTTAGCCTGGGTAAACTTGGCCGGATTAGAAGGTAGAGTTGGGCCTGTTACAGTTGCTATTAGCTCTAATGAGCATCTGTTCCCCTCCTCATTGTCAGAACGATTTGAGGTAAAGTGTTCAATAAACTGAACATCGCTTGTTTCCATTTAATTGTTGCTGTACTTTTGGGCGAATTTTTAAAACTGATCGTCCATATTCATATTAAGGTAGTTGTTGTTTTTTTTGAGTGAGCACCAAAATGTTAAGCTTTCAGCCAATGGTGCAAGCTAAAATAACTTAACAAGGAAATTGAGGATATAAACTCGCCTTTCAAATGAAACTCCTGCTCATAATTGGGAAGTAGATTCTTCAATAATCCTTGATAATAGCCAAGTAACTCCAGTATGCTCACCGTTCTTAAGTCTACTGGCACCAACAATTACAAGACCTTATGACTTTGTACAAAATCAGGAAATTATTCCTCTATAATTGGGACTACTTCTCTGGCAGGCAACTATGTACTTCTCTTTGGGAAGAATAAACACACACAACTATCTAATATAGATGTAACGGCAACAGATACAAATATCAGACAGACAACAGATGGATAATAATTAATAAACTAAGCGACAGTAGTTATTAATGATCAATAAACTAGTAAATGATGATTAATTGATGCTTTATTAATTGGCCAGGTGCCAGTATTATATACCTCTCAGGCATCTCCTGGCTGAACTCATCTATTAGATGAGTTCATTCATATTATGCCAATCCTCTGCTGGTTATGACAATAATTATGAAAAATCTCCAAGTCAATTCAGCCCATGAATTGACTAAAAATAACAATTGTTTCAGCTCAATTGGAGGCAATTTTACTCTCATAATTGGGACAACTTTGGGTTTTGAACTCAACATCAAAATCTTCTCAATCAGAGCTACATCATAACTCAACATCTAACAATAAATGGGGAATAAAAAATATCTGATCATAAAAGATGATGCACCCTAATTTGGGATGTTGGCAGGTCTTAATAGCACTAATTATGCCCATAATTGGGATGACTTTGGGTTTTGAACTCAATATCAAAATTTTCCCAATTAGAGCTACATCATAACTCAACGTCTAACAAAATATGGAGAATAAAAATATATGATCATAAAAGATGACACACCCCAGTTTGGGATGCCAGCAGGCCTCTCAATAGCACTAAGTACGCCCATAATCAGGACACCTATGTTTAAGTGCTTAATTATCAATTTCATTAATCAAATCAAACTTCCGCCTTAGTGCATTAAAATTAATGCACTAATTTAGGAGGTGCAATTTAGTTAATGCCATGGGACCACTTTGCACCCAAGTGTACCCATAATCGGCCATAATATAATAAAATCATAGCTGTTATTAGCTATAATAATCGGACACCTCAGACGCAATTAGAAAAGTTATGAGATGAATCTGCTTTATCAGATTATTCAGATGAATTGGGAGGATCAAAGGATCCATCAATGGAAGTAATCTATCAGCATTGATGGTTTTCTCAAAGGGTTTATTTTTGAGTCAACCATAAAAATCTAACAATCAGTATCCTGGATTTTAAGCCAAGACTTATCCTGGAGGAAATAGAACAACATCTCAATGATTTACACGATTAAATATGTCAAATGGAATGTCAAGTTAAACAGAGTGACATAAGAGCTGAGATCATCAAGTCTGAAGCTTTCAGAGTATATGTCATTACTGGATTGGAGGCCACTACCTTTAAGCCTACATTCAAGGACAAGTTTACACCTGGTGAAGGGAGTATTACATCTTTCCTCTACATTTATGAAAATGAAATGGAAGGTGAAACTGATCATCAAATGTATTGGAATACTTTAGTTTCTCTGAAGGTCAGGGCCTTTGAAGGCTGTTCAATTATTAGTCAAATGCAACTCCAGCGGAATCTCTTAGTGGCAGGGTTCCCTAAGGCAATCTCTCAATGGAAATTCTTCATTGAGGCTACTCTGTTTGCTTTGAACTGGCAAGGTTTTCTGTTTAATAACAGGCATGAAAACCTCTAGAAAATAACTAGGAAAATCTGAATTTATTTTTATTAGTCAAAACTCAGAGATATTTATAGGACTTTGAGATACCTGAGATCGACTAGAGGGAGCTTGGAGTGATATTCAGGATCAAGTAGGGTAAGGAGAGTTCTTTGACGATGTGGCAGTAGGCGTAGGCTTTCTTTGAATTCTACTCTCCTTTGCCAGGGTGGCCAATTCTGGGGACCTCACAGAGGCAAGATCTTCAACAGCTGACTTGGTGCCTTTTCTAGTCAGATCAGCGAATTCTTCCAGGGGTTGAGTTTCCTTTTTCCCTTTTGGGATTTTATTATTTCAGTTGATAAAAATGCTCATTGAATTGGTGAAGCTCCTATGACTGAGTTGCAATTTGGGTTATGTTCAATTCCTTCTTATGTCCATCAAATTCTCATGATTCCTGACAATGCCCCCTCAAGATCTTACTGAGGAGAGACATAATTTAAGAGAAACCTAGCATGCACCCAATTTACAATGGCTCTGACTTCACATAGGCAATTTAATATTCAGGACCCTGATGGTAGATTACCCACTATGGACCTGACCACAGAGTATCAAGTTTATGAATTCGTCTCCTGACTGGTGTGGTAAAAGAGGACGATCTCCTCTAATTGGAATTCAGTAAGGGTCAGTTTCTGGGCGTTCTGTTGATCAGCTTCTCTTTGTTAAATAGTACCCATGGATCTAGCGGTTAATGCTTGTAAACTAAATAATTTGCTGGCCAATCTTCACATGGCTAAGTCAGTGGTTTCTGGTGTGGAAGTTTCGAGTATAGGCTGCACACTAGAAAACTAATTGGTTTTCAACCCATAAAGGGCTTGGAAAGGTGACATTAGAATGAATTTATGATAGCTAATGGGATATCCTAATAAGGCTGCTGGTAAGTACTCATTCCATCTTGAAGGGTCGAGGAAGCCATCTTGCAAAGGATGGCAACTAAGGAACTGTTTTATTGCTTTACAGCTCCGTTGGTAGACGGATGATAAGGTGTCATGAAAGAATAATAAGTACCTACTAGATAGTTAAGATTGGAAACCACACTGGAAATAAAATTGGTACCATTGTCAGATAGCAGCACCTTGGGACTACCGTGGTGACGAAGACCTGCTTCAGCAAGAAGGATGAGGTCACTTTGGAAGTTGATGAGGCAACTGAGATAGCCTTAACCAAATTTGTAAAGTGATCAACTGAGAGAATGATAAAATGGTGACTGTACATCACCATAGGCAGGGGTCCAATAACGTCAATGCTAATCATGGCAAATGGGGCTGTGGGACCATGAATGGTATGTTGGCATAGAGGATTGGGAGGCTTCTGATTAGCACATGTAAAGCATTAGTCAACAACACCCTGGACTTTCTCAATAATTCCTTCCCATAAGTAGCGGCCTCTCAGCCCTTGATGGTTTTCTTTACTGCGCCGTGCCCCATGGCAACATGAGCCTCCAAAGAGGACTTTGTCTGGACATAGGGACAAACATACAGTAGCCAAGAAGACTCAACCTGCTTATATAAAAATCCTTTTTAACTAGAGTCTGAGAAGCCATCTACTTTAAGCACAGTTGGATCGTCAATGGCTCATGGCTCCACTCTTCCATTTTGCAATGAGCTCATAGATCTAGTCTTTTTTGGAAGCATAAAGGGCCAGGATAGGTAATTAGGACAGCCTGTCAGCGTTTTGGTGTATCATATCAGTGTGGTGGACTATCAATAAGCCGAAATTCTAGAGCTTAAGGCCCCCTCAGGCCAATCGTCCATCTGAATCTTTCATCTGTTGTAACCACCGTAGAAGGCATAGTCCATCACCATAGTGAAATAGAACCTGTACAGAAAAGGACAGAAACGTTTGATGGCCAATAACATGGCTAGACACTCACATTTGGTTACATTGTAATTTTGTTCCGCTCAGGCTAATGTCTTACTAAAGTAAACTATAGAGTGATCAACTTGTCTTGCGTCTAGTTGGGCCAGAATGTCCCCACAGCCACATCACTAGCATCCTAAATAGAATGAAGGGTTTATCGAACTTAGGATGTACCAGAATAGAGGCCATAGTCAGGGCTTTTCGTAAGACATCAAAGAACTGCTGGGAATCCTACCATCAGAAAGGGACCTCCTTATACAGAAGAGAAGTTAGCGGCACAATGAGCTTGGCAAAGTGCAGTATAAATTGTCAGTAGTATCCAACCATGCCTAGGAAAACCTGAATATCACACAAATTGCTGAGTTGAGTCAACTTCTCAATAGCAGTTACCTCGTCAGGAAATGTGAAATTATTTCCTGTGTAACCTTATGCCAGAGGATTCCATTTTTGGTATGAAAGAAAAGACATTTGGTGAGCTTTAATTTCAACGCAGCAGAGCGCAGCCATCTGAATACTTCTTAAAAGTAGGAAAAAGTTGGTCTAATGTGCGTGAGAATACAGTTACATCGTCCAGGTACAATAGCACACATGACATCTTCAGGTCTCCAAACAGGCAGTCCATGGCTCACTGGAAAGTGGCTGGATACTTGCACAAACCCTGAGGCATGAGAATGGGTTCAAATAAACCCTCACTCGCAATAAGTGTGCATTTCTCTCAATCATCCAACGCAAGCTCTATTTTCCAGTACCCATTGGCGAGATCCATTGCAGAGAAAATTTTGGTTTTAGCTAAGAGGCGTAAGTAGCTGTCAATCCTAGGTAGCAGGTAGCTATCTTTCCGAGTAATGGCATTCAGACAGCAGCAATCCATTACCACATGATGCCCTCCATCCTTCTTTCTCACGAGCAACAACGGTGAGGCCCAGGGACTCTGGGATAGTTACACCAGCCTGGCACCCAATAGTTGTTTTAATTCTTTTGTGACATGGGCTTCCTCAATTTAAGACTTCCAATAGGGGTTGGTGCAATCTGGAGGGGCATTGCTGGTAAGCACTTGATACACTCCCTTCATTATCCTGAAATCCTCTGGGTCAGTGGAGAAAATATCAGCGTAATCTTTGATTAGTGCGTGTCATAATTCCAATATAACTGTATGATAAGCCCCAAGTCCATATGGCAGAATGAATGGAATCTGTTGGAATAGAACTGGTACTGGTAATCTAAGCACTTCGAAATGAGGCATTTGGTGAATTGAGAGGATTTATGCCAAGATTCAGTACAAATGAGATTAATTCGGAAAGGGAAGCTGAAATGAAGAGTACCAAGACAAGGATGCATCTGGCTGGGGAAACCAAGGTATAAAGAGTCTGATGGAAGATAAAAGGTTTCAGAGGTTTCTATGGGAGAAGGAGCGCAGATAAAATCTGCTTTTATATTATAATAAAGGTGTAAATAAGGGGCAATAGCTCCTATAAATATTTATTAAGTTTATTATATAGTCAGCGATCTTCATATCATCCGATTTGGTTGCTCAGTGGCTCATACCCTGTGCAAAACCAACGCGGCGGAATCAGAACCAAACACCAAGAATTAACAGTGCGTAAGCCTGTTTTTGTTCACAAGAAAGTGTGTTTCATATTTCCACCTCAACTTAAGCTATTGTAACTATTTCATCTATTTCTAAGTCTCACAGGTCTCCACATTCTCGGATGGACTCAATCTGGTCAATGCGCAAAAATCATACATATGCGATGGGTCTGTTACAGATTATCTTCATTGACCAATCAATAAAGTTGGCCATTAAAACAGTTAATGGATCCTAGTAAGCTGGGTCCAGCACTCCAGGACAAGTAAGGAGTTCTTGGATGGCTAGATTACTTTCTCCAAGAATTTCCAATAAGTGTCCAGCAGTATGGTAACTTGGAGACTCACTTTCCACTAGGTTTGAGATTTAGGTGGTATGACTATGTGGTAAGGCGCATACACAGGCTTTCCTTCCTTAGTCTCTACTCTGGAAGGCGGCAGCTTGGTTTTGGACCAAGTACCCAATATTCTAGCCGTTTGATGCAGTATGGGTGTTCCAGTAGGAAACATCGGGGTTTCCTCTTCCCTTTATACTTAGGAGCATCTTTTTCAACCAGAGAAATGTGGTACCCTAAAATAGAAAAGTACAAATCCATATGGCTTATTTAAATTGAATCATTAGGTAATAGGTGCCAATAAGCAAGTCATAGCTGTCTTTTTTGACACAATGGCGGGAGCTGTAACAATCAGAGAGCCAAATCGCAGAGGTAAGGTGTATTATGATCCCAGAGAGCGGGTACAATGAGGTCCCTTGTTCCTTAGTCTAGGGGTAGGGTCTGGCTTCAGTGCAACCTTTGTCCGCTTGACCAGCTGAGAGGAAATGAAGTTGGTGGGGAAGCTGGTGTCAATGATGGTCAAGATCTTCACCTTATGAACAACAATTTCTACTTGAGTAACATTGGTGCCAAAGTGGGGAATTGAGTGAATGGATTTTCTTGTAGGGGGAGGTCCAGAAAAGGCAGAGTAAGAGGAAGTTAAGTCTTTATACAAAATAATATAATCTGGAACGTCTAATTCGTCACTTTTCCAGAACATAACACTCAGCATTCGAAGCAGTGGAAGGTTGAGTCTGAGGCGTTGCTTCATCAGCAGAGGGTGCCTCATTCCCTAAGCTGACTACGCTTTTCCTAACTCAACATCTTGATTCTTCCAATAGGAACTTTAAAGGTGGCCAGATATTCTACAATATGAGCATGGGTCGCGATGTGGTTTTGATCTCTGAAAGCACCTGATGGCATAAATATTGGGTCAGTTCCCCTTATTCAGAGCTTGGCGTAATTCTGGCTCAAGCAATTCCATTATTAACTCCTTGATGTCAAGGATAGATTTAAATATCTTTTTGGAGTTCTGAAAATAGAGTACTAAGTTGTTACTGTGTTGGAAAGCGGTGAGAACAGCTGAGATGGAATCATCTAAGGTAACTTGGTCACAAAAAGCCAACGCCTGTGCTTCATGATAGAAGCGTTCAGAAAATTCAATATTAGTTTCCATCGTCTCAGGCGGATATGCATGAAATCCTGCTTATGGTTAGAGAGGGTTAAGTTACAACCAAATTCTGTGATAAGAGCCTCATTGATGGTTGCCCATGTTGTGCATGTGTTATATAAGGCATCATACTTGCTTGCTTTGCCACCTAAACAGGTTTGTATATGTTGGCATTTCTATCAGTTGGTAGCTGGCTTCATTTCTCCCTCATATACAAAGAGGTACGAATAAATTTTTTTAGCCCCAGGGACATATTTCTCCTTAAAGGTAGGTTTAAAAATCTGACAGCTTTGGAGAGGAAATGAACAGAAGGAGAGAGCGGGCGTTCCAAGTTTGGTGGGATCTGTGGTGACTATATCAGTATGTGGGATAGTTCTATTAAACTGATGGCAGATCTCGTCCATGTCATTCTGAATAGTGGCGTAGCATTCATTGACGTGCTTAAGGTGGCCTTAGAATCTAAAGGTTGGCGTAGATTATTAATCTCATCATACTTTTAGTCCAATTTCTTGGTGAGAGCATCCTGTTTAGATTCAATAGTTTAGAGTTGGTCAATCATCCGCAAAATGTGACAATTTGCTTGGTATTGAAAAGAGATTAGATTGAAGCAAGTGCCAGTAATCTTCACATATTGGTTGTACAAGGAGGGGAAGGTCAAATCAGCATTTAGACGTTCCCCCTCAATAGTCATATCAGCTCCTAAAGCCACTAGTAATAGGTATATTTGAGAACTTTATGGTGGGCTTTATGGTCTTCATTGAAGTAGGATTTAAAAGATGAGGAGGCGCCCGGAGGACCTCAGGGATCTCCAGCCCAGGGAGTACTTTTTCCTTCTCTCCCACTGGGTCTTGTTTCACTAAGGGCCTCATGTTGCACCATAACTTCTATTCAGCATCATCTTGAGTCATTCAATCAGCTGCTGGATATGGCCAAAAAAACTGATGAGTTGATAATCAGTTGTTTAGTGATCTTCAGTAATTCATTTGATGAGGTTGGATAAGGCACGTTCCACTCTCGTCCATGCCATTGGTTAATTGGACCATCCACTGGGTAAATTCAATTTGAAAGTATTGGACGACTTTGGTGTCAATTTGAGCAAGGTGGCGTTAAATTTCATTGATTCCAACTGTTGTTAAAAATGGCCTCCTGATAATCTCAGCTAAAATTAGAGGCGGCTCCATATAGATCAAGGAGTTGGGTGTGAATCTAGTGGGTGAATCCTATCTGTTTCTGAATCTTCATATGGTGGAGCGCGAGCAACAGCATGTGATGGTGTAAGACAGGATGGACAAGTAGCTGAAAGGTTTTCATATGGTCCACTCCTACTTCACTGCTAGAGAGCTCAGGTGAGTTGTAAAGCTGTGTCATGATTAAGGAAATCTGTGCAGAACGGCTGCAATTAGGCTTGTCATCAGGGGTCATAGCTCCTCCCAGAAGAGATCTGATGGTCTAAGCGACATCAGGAGCTTGAATTTGATAGGTAGATCCATTGGGAAGTGAGATAATTAAAGTCATGGTCACACGGAACTCAAGTTCTCATGGTTGAGGTAGCATCGCATATTGATTATTGATACCAATCTTTAGAGTCAAATCTCATATTCTATTCCATATTAGAAGGGCTGTCTTTGCTGGGTTATTCATATGGAAGGTAGGTCTTCACCAGGAGCCTTGGAAGGACCTGGCAGGGAACACCAGTTTGTTAGGGTTCTTCTATTTTTCTGAAGGTCAGGGCCTTTGAAGGCTGTTTGATTATAAGTCAAATGCAACACCAGTGGAATCTCTTAGGGACAGGGTTCTAAAGTCAATCTCTCACAGAAATTTTTAGTTGAGACTACTCTGCTCGCTTCAAACAGGTAAGGTCTCTTTCATAAAAATAGAAAGGTAAACCTCTATTAAATAAATAGTTCAATTTGAAGGTATTTAAGTTTATAAAAATTCAGAGATATTTAAAGTCATTTGAGATACTCAAGATCGCATAGGGGAGCTTGGAGTGATAGTCAGGATTGAGGAGGGTAAGGAGAACTCTTTGATGATGTGGCAGGAGGTGTAGGCTTTCTTTGGATTTGACTCTCTTTTGCCAGGGCGGCTGATTCTGGGGACCTCCAAGTGGTAAGACCTTCACCAGCCGACTCAGTGCCTAGCTAGTTGAATTGGTGGATTCTTACAAGGTTTGAATTTACTTTAGTTTTTTTAGATTTCATTATATGAGTTATCTAGGTGCTCATTGAATTGGTGGTGCTCCTATGATCAAATTGCAATGTAGATCATGTTCAAATCCCGCTCAGGTCCACCCAATTCTCATGATTCTTAAGCAATCATCTCAACAAAAAATACTATTTAGTAGGCAATGTTGGATGAATTACTCATGCTCTATAACTCTGAGTTAAATGCACCCATTTACAAGCCTCTCCTTTAAAAGTTTGAGTTCAGCTTTTTACTCCAAGTGTTCATTTTCACATCATCTCCATTGAATATGTAAGATCATTCATAAAGTCATCCAGTGGGAATCAGTTTATTATTGTTTTAATAAATCACTTCATCAAGTGGGAAGAAGCAATTAAAGCCAAGGAAGTTACCTCAAGAGTTACCGTAAGATTCCTCTTTAACCAGGTTAACACTTGCCATAGATGCCCTCATATAACTCTTTCTTATAATAGAATGTTTCTTATCTTAGATGTTGTAAGACATCTGATGGGCTTATGAGGATTAAAGAAGCATTTTACCACACCATACTCACCCTCTACCAGTGAGAATTATGGATATAGTGAACCAAATCCTCATGCCAATATTATAAAACATTGCGTTCAATTATGAGACAAAATGGGATACCTTGTTGCCATCAGCTCTATTTACTTACTGGTTGAGCTACCACAAAACTATTGGCATGTCACTCAAAGAGCTATACAGAAGAGAAGCTGTATTACCCAGGCTTGCTAGCTTCAGTGATGTATTTGGATAGGAATAATCTACCCCTGGTAGATACTAAGGTAGAGTTAGAAGAGGAGAAAGCTAGGATACAACTGATTCTCAGCAGCTATATTATGTGGTAGCTTAAGAAGAGCACCAGAGAGAGTGACCAAAGATTGAAGTTACCCATATTTGAGGTGGAATACAGAGCAATTTTTTATTACATGTCCAGAGAACTTTTAAGAAGTTATAGGTCCTCTAATGGGACCTTCAACTACCATCCTGAGATGCATATAGAATACTCTATCAAATATGATGCCTCACTCATCCCCTACAACTGTTTACACGAATGGCAATTGAAATTTTAGCTTAGGTCTCGTCTTGGGGAGGGTAATGTTGAAAATGGCTCAATTACAGGGGTTATTTCCGCGCCCTATGGAAAAATTCTTTATAGACTAAAATTTTTAACAATGATTTCATCAGTAATAATTTCTTATTCAGAATAATAATTGAGTACCTCCTAGTACATCCAGCAAATAAAAGATTTACAAAATTTCTAAAGCCTTTTTATATATGGTTTAATTGGTCTAAAAATCCTGTCGATGGAAGCCATTATATACCCCCATAACTGCTGTAATAATTTGACAGCTGGTCAGTATAGCGTCAGATAACGCACCAGTATAAATATCAGTCCAAAGGTTCATGAAAACAACTTTGCAAAAAAATTCCCCAAATGAACTTCCTTTTGAACCTTTGGGTTCAACCACCAATGGAAGGAAAATTACTAGAACCCTATCTGATGAGAGTTTCCACAACCATATGATGCTTAGCAATAAGCATATTACCAGATTAGAAGCGAAATAGTTTTGTAAACTCTATCAATTAGACAACTGATATACCTATGCAGCTGCAAGATCCATGGGAACAACAGGAGCTAAAGGTAAGATTAGAACAACAGCCATACATTCACAAACAGGCCAAAGCTCCACAGTATAATCTATGAAAAAACAGAGAATCTAAGAGAATCAGGGAACTGGACTCAGCTTCCCCTGAAAACTAAATTATAAATACAGATTCGCTTTATGAGAAGAGATTTAGTTATAATAAGGTTCTACTCTAAGCACCCTAGATACTTAAGCACTATATATACTTTCCATGTTTCTAAATAATGATTAATTTTATAAAATTTGGTACTATGTTGTTTTCATTTTGGTTCTAATAACGCTAGATATAGAATACTTTTTGTCAAAGGTTTGGTTTAACCTTACTGTTGTCAGCAGAGGTTAAAAGGAGTTTTGGTGTGCATAGGAACAGCCACATTATGCACATATCTAAGGCTTCAACACGATTGGACAAGCTTGTATAATAAGAATAGGTACCACATACTCAAGAACCAGACATTGAAAATTTCTTTTTATGCACCCTGTGTCACATAAAAAACTATTGAAAGTGGATCAACGTACCAATCAGCATCCCCTTACCAAGAGGGCCGCTTTTGGCAAAGGCCAGGCAGAAGAAAATTTAGAAAAGGTATGATATTATTTAATAAAGGTTCCCCACTTTTCTTTCCTGTAATGATAACATCGGTTACCACAATTCAATTTGAACAACGAAATTTGATAATCACATAAGGAATGATCAATTCCAATAACTAACAATTAAATTTAGCAAAAGCTGTATCAGGCAATGAGCAAAACGGTGCGCCAAAGGGCAAGAAACGCCCTGGAGGGGGATTGGGAGCATATGCACTAAGAAACCACAAACTCAGACACAGTTCAGGTTTGTATAGTTCAACACTAAACAAAACTTGTACATGGAAATCCAGTATGCCTAACCCCTATCAAGGGTAGAGCACGGGCTTTAAATTTTCCTAGGGGTTGATTCTACAACTCTGTGGGAGAAAGTGGGCGAAGCACAGGCCTCCCTTTTTCCCCACGCAGTGTACGTTACAACCCATACCATTCACTGCAGCTAGATTTATATGGGCTTTGAAACCAAAGAAGATGCAGATGCCGATGCAAAAATCTGCATCAAAATTGCCATCCCTGAGGGAAAAAGAATTGTGTGCACTGTGTGCACCAGATGGAACAAAGCAAACACTTTGTTCATTTACTTTGACTCACTCTCTACCAAACTTCCCCACAAGGTACTCGAGGAGGAGCTCCAAGTTGGACTTGCCACCTATGAAGAAATTAAACAATTTAAACTACCGCAGTTTCACCTGATGCTGAACCTGTGCACAGGAAAGGCAATCGCCGTAATCAATCTGATCCTCAAGGTGGACAAATACCTCACAAAAATCCCATGCACAGTGGTGTTTCACCTCCAAGGTGGGGAGTGTCAAAGGTATTACGCATCACACCAGAAAGTGCACCGCCTATCTGCAACCACTGCAGCGCATTGGGGCACAAGGTACACGCATGCTGCATGAAGGAGGGCATACTGGTCCCAAACTTCTGTGATGACGTGATGGACGAAAATGATGAAGAATTCGCCAAAATAGTTAACACCAACCACGCCTTCCTCTGGGGAGAGGATGAGCAATACATTCTCATAGACCCAGAATCACCCAGAGTACGCAAAATGGTACAGAAGGCCTGCAAGTGGGCTGCAGCCAAGGCTGAATCACTTGTGGCCTCCTCCATCAACCCTGGCCAAATTCAAGAGGACATAGAGAAAATCAACCGAAACAACCAATCAGAGCATAATATCTAAGGCAAAAATTTTCTCAAAAATTGACTGAATACATCACATGGTATCAATCAAGCGAATTTAGATGGACAATTTAACTCCACCATTGGCAAAAATTCAGGAACCACATCTTTAAATTTGAACCCCGCAACCACAGAAAACAATCAGCACACTGCACCAAACCACCATGAGTCACAAGCAGGAAAAAACCAAATCAAAACCTTAAGAGCATAAGACCCACGTGAAATTGGCACAGGTAAGGGATTGGAAAATGACACAGATTGGACAGGCCCAGTGAAACGAAGCAAATTTCTGGCATTGAACGCTGGGTTAGGGCCAGACAGCCCTCCCAACTGCTCCTGAGGCGCCGCAGGCACCTCAGTATCAATATGGATGCTAAGCAACGTTGGAGACAGGGTTCAAGCGTCCCAAGCCAAAAAGCTGGATTTTCTGCAAAAACCCCCTGTAGATATCTTGGCCATCTAAGAAACCTATTGTCTACAGGAAGAAGAAGGATCCTGGTCAGCCAGGGTCTCACCATTCCTATTGGTATGTACGTTTCACTGTGGGGTTGGTCATCCGCAATAACAAAAAATTAAAAATCACCAACTCCTCTTCATAACTGCATGGCCGCATCTTGGTAGCAACAATCACATGCCAAGAGGACACAATCTTTATAGCATGCATCTACACACCATGCACCACAGCTGAGAGGAGACAATTCCTCGATACCATCACAAAACTCACCCTCCCACCAGATATCATCCTGTTAGGCGACTTCAACTGCTGGGATAACCTCAACATGGACCAATGGCCTAACCCCAGGAGATACCCCCTGAAGCACATCAATTTCCGTGCAATAAAGGAATCCCTTGGCCTACACGACATTGTAAGGAGAGTTTCTATAACTCTCCTGTTCCCAGCGTGGTAGTGCTCGGTGCACAGGCCCAACTACAAGGAGCTAGCTGTTAGAATAAAAATCGTTATTGCCTAGCAGAGGGTGCTGGAGCAATAATAACTCAAGAAAAAGTGAGCGACGATCAAGGTAAAAACCCACCTCAAAATGGCGCAGTGCACTGAGGAGAATTGGGAAACGTCCCAGGCTGGAGGGAACCTGGGCGAACCAACACTGCACTAGGTGATAGCCTAATCATATATACAATGTTGTGATTAAAGTAGCGCAAGACCTCCTCGAAGGGGTCCATGCACAGGATCATTCAGAGTAGAATAAAATAAAAAATGGTAAAAAAGGGGAAATTTTATTTGGGAAGTCAACCAACAAGGAATGTTGATCAGGGAAAACATATTTAAACTCAGATGGGGGATTTGGGGTTTTCTGAAGCGGGCCCAAGCACTGACCCACCAATATGCCAACGCTACCATCCAAATTGGTTGAATATGTTGAAACTGGCTTCACTCAAGTGATCAATTGAAGTTGGATTCGACCTGAACGCGTTGTTTCATAAATGGGATGGGTTTAAAACCCCATTCCTCGATGAACCAAATGGAACCATCTGCATTATTTTGATAGATGTTCCATTTAAATGTCTGGACTGATATAAAAGGCTGGTCATTTGGCACCCCACTAGTACCAGCCTGGACATATTTTTCCCATACCAAGCGTTTACTAGGGTATGCCTAAGGTCAGGGAGGGCCTGTAATTTCACCTTCTGGGCCTCTTGGCTCCCAGCCTTGTCCTTGGGGTTGGTCCCCACTATGATGTCATGTGACCATGAAATTTCCCTCTCCTCCTGACAGAACTCAATCCCCCTCCAGGGGCTTGCACAAGGGAAAAGTTCTTGTGTGCAGGGGCCAACTCCATGGCGGCAACGGTCAGTTTGGGTTGAGATCTGGTAGACTGAGGGAAACGCTTGTGGAAGGCTTCAATAAGATCTTGGGCATGCACACAGTCGCGCTCTGAAGCCCAACTGTTCTCTGCAGCGTCAAAGCCCTTCCAGAATACCAGGTACTCCAGTCTTCTTTTAACGCAGCAGGAGGCAACTATTTCTTCCACCTCCCACTCTGGCGCCCCATCCACGAGATAGGCCTCAGAAGTCTCAGGTGGGGGCCCTCGAACAATGTCAGTTTTCTCTCATAAACCACAGAGAAAATCTTAAAAAAGGGGCAAGATCCAGCTGGTATGAGGCATGACCCACCTTTCTAACCACGCGGTAGGGGCCAATCCTCTTTGGTCCCAGCTTCTTGCATGGCTGCTTGATAGGGATGTTATGAGCATCAAACATCACGAGATCCCCTTCCTTGCATTCAGGACCCACTCAGCGCTTCCCATCAGCGTTCTCCTTATACACTAGCATTGCCGCCTCCAAGCTTGTGGAAACCCCCAGGTGGACCTTATTGATTGTCTTGGAAAAGTCCACCACCGCTTCAACCTTAGACTCACAGCTGGGCTCCATGTTAAAGGCGGGGTTAAAGCCATGGCTGGCGAAAAAAGGGGAACAACTGATCAAAGAATGCAACGTGTTGTTTTAATTAAATTGGGCCATAGGAAGGTGAGAAGCCCAATCTTAATGATCCACTGCGGTGTAACACCGCAGAAAACGCTCCAAGCACTGGTTCACTCGTTCAGTCTGCCCATATGATTGATGGTGATAGGCAGTCAAATAGCAGGGGCGAATCTGAAGAGTCTTACACAACTCTTCCCAAAAGATGGAGGTAAATTGGGGTCCCCAGTCACTAAAAATCTCTTGGGGAACCCCATGGAGCGCAAATACATGCGTGACAAAGAGCCTGGCCATCTAAGCCGCGGTTATTGTAGTTCTTAAAGGAATGAAGTGGCGAACTTTATAAAACGGTCCACCACTATGATGGCATTGTAACCATCAGAGACAGGTAGTTCCACAATGAAATCCACTGATATGGAAGTCCGGGGCCCTTCAGCTTTTGGACTGGTACCAAAAACCCCGCTAAAGGTTGCCTATTTGGCTTCATTTGGTTGCATATCAAACACTCCTTACAATACTGCCCCTCCTGAGCAGACAAGCCCTTCCTATTGTACATGCTTCATATTAACTCCAGCATCTTTGCTTTTCCCGTATGACTAATGGTGAGTCCATCATGATGGTTTGGATGATTTCCAGGCGAAGTGGGCCAGCAGGAACCCATAGGCGCCCCTGAAACCACACCATCTCATCCTTCACGTGGTAGCCCCTGGAGAGATCTTCTTGATTCAACTTGCACTTAGCAAGTAACATAGTATATATGGCTTCTAGCAGCTGAGAAAGGACTACCTTCCTGAACATACTATATTCCTCTGCATTTTCCAGAGGTGCAAGAGCTGGCCCGTTGGCCAGGGGAGAGGGTAGTTGAGGAAGAAATTTTACTCGGAGGAATCATCACCTGTGTGGTGTGAACTTATACCTCCTTGGGATCAGGTGCTAAAGCAGGGTTGCAGCTCAAAGCATCCGCCAAACCATTATCCTTGCCCTTGGTGAACTCTTACGTGAATGTAAATTGGGCCAGGGTCTCATGCCAATGGGTCTGCCGTGGGGTTAGGACATGAGGAGCGCGGTAGTACAGCAAGGCATGGTGGTCTGTACATACCCAGAAAGGTTGGGATGAGCCATGAAAGTGGTGACGCCAATAAGTCAGAGCCTCCACCACTGCCAATAACCTCTTATCATAAACGGCGTAATTCAGCTCTGGTAAAGACATTTTCCTGGACTAATATCCCACCGGATGCTCTATCCCATCTTCGCCTACTTGTAACAAGGTGGCCGCTATGGTGAAGTTGGAGGCATCAATAGACACAATGAACTCCTTTGAAGGGTCGACATGGCAAAGAACAGACGTGGACAACAGGTGCACTTCACTGCTTTGAAAGCATCCTCCAAAACGGGGGACCACTGAAGCACCTTGGCACCGCTAGCCTTATATAAGGGAGCTGCCACCTCAGAGAGATTGGGTGTGAACTTCTTGAGGAACGTACAAGTCACCAAAAAGCTCCTCAATTCCTTGACTGAGGTAGGGGTAGGACACTCACAAATCGCCTTCTCCTTGTCTGGAGTTATCATGTGCCCTTGGTTGAACATGACATTACCATAAAAGTGATCTGGGACTTGAAGAATCACACTTGCTTATCTTCAGCGTAAGGCTGGCTTCCTTTAACTGATCCACCACTTGCCAAAATGTATACTGCATGGGACTCCTGATCAGGGGAAAACAACAGAATGTCGTCTATGTAGGCAACCGCGCATACCCCTACCAAGTCCCCCAACGCTGCATCAATGCGGCGTTGAAAGATAGCAGGGCATTCTTAATCCCAAAGGGCATGACCCGAAACTGGAATATTCCTTTTCTGGTGCAGAAGGCGGTTAACCATTCCTGGTCCTTCTTTATCTGGATCTGATTAAACGCATTGAGGAAATCCAGCTTGGAAAAGACCTTCGCCTTCTCCACATAGCGCGCAATCTGGGAATCCAAAGGGATGAGATGGAGGTCTGGTAAAGTGACGTTGTTAAGGTTCTCATAGTCCACACACGGGCGTAAGGTACCATCAGCCTTCTACACAAAGAGAAGTGGGGAGCATACAGGGGAGGTACGCTGAAAAATCGCACCTTTGGCTAACTGTTCCTTCACCCACACATCCAGAGCCTCTTCCTCCCGAACAGTTAATGGGCAAATGGGGGAAGATATACGCACCAGATTCACAGTGAGCTTGAAGTCACAATCAAACTTTGAGTGCTCAGGGAGTGATTGGCGGATGCAGCATCAAAAGAGGATTCCAAACTATCCAAGCAAGAAGGTATAGGAACCTCCACTGAGGGCTTCAGCAAAGGGGAAAGGCTAAGGGTGTGAAGTTGGGGCCAGTGGGGCAAGTCACCATGAGCGTCAGCCTCAGATAAAGGAACAACAAGTGTGCGACCATTCAATACTGTTAGGTATAGGGTATTCTCTTTCAAGTTGGTTCTAACGTCAAACTTCCGCCACCACTCCACACCCAAAATGATAGAGTACAGAAGGTTTTTGATAGCTTGGGAGTGATCAGACAAGTGGTAATTGCCAACCTGATAGTCCACTGTCCCTCTAATATTCAGGGTGGGAATACTTTGGGACACCCCTCCACTAACCACATCATCTGGAAAGTAACTCAGCTCCAGGTAGTCAGCTAGGAATTGGTCCATAAAGTTAGTAGAGGCGCCAGTATCCACCAGTGAAGTAGTGCTGAATTTCCCTAAAGGGGATGTTAGGGTAGCAGACAGTAGAAAAAACCCTGAAGGTCTTGATTAATAGCAGACAACGCCAGCAAACTACTAACAAACTCATCCTCTGGCATTAACTTATCAACAAAGTGTGTTTTGGAATCATAGAAGAGGGAGGGATAGTTGGCCACTCTTACTACCGAGGCCAAATACCCCACCATGCTTTCTGCAGGTGCATAAACTTTATCCTATTTAAAAGGAAGCTTTTTCTCCACTTCCTGAGTGCCCCAGATCATGGTAGAGGTCAAACGAGGGTTCTCAGGGGTTATTTGATATACTGGAATAGGGTTCTCATCCAGTCCATAAGAGCTAATAAACGGCTCAGAGGTTTGGGTAAGATTTTCATCATAAAACGCGGTTTTAGACGCGAAAGACCCTATCCCCCAACTGCAATGGAAGGCATGACATTCTCCAAGTCCAACACCTCCAGGCCCCTCTGTGCCATTTCCGCCGGCATGGTCTGAATGCACTGGTGATGAAAAACTTGTTTATTAAATTTGAGTTTGATAAATTTGGCGGAAAGTTAGTGGATCATGACTTTTAGACAATGAAGCATCCGTTTCCACCAGGTACAAGCACAAAGTGTGGATACTTTCCAGTTGGAGGCAACCATAATAACGCCAAGTTGCTCCAACCTTTGGGGAAAAGAGGAAACAGCGGTGCAGCTAATGACAGCTGAATCCCACAGCTGGCGGCCACTGGTTCCACTTCAGAAAAGTTCCACACGGAAAAAGTTCATGCACATAAATTTAGGAGGTTGGTCAACTAATGTAAGGAGAGTGTTTATAACTCTCCTGTTCCCAGCGTGGTAGTGATCAGTGCACAGGCCCAACGCCAGGGAACTAGCCATTGAATAAAAATCATTATTGCCCAGAAGAGGGTGCTGGAGCAATAATAACTTAAGCAAAAGTGAGTGACGATCAAGGTAAAAACCCACCCCAAAATGGCGCGGTGCACTGAGGGAGAATTGGGAAACGTCCAAGGTTGGAGGGAACCTGTGTGAACCAATGGTGCACTATGTGATAGCCTAATCATATATAGAATGTTGTGGTTAAGGTAGCGTGAGACCTCCTCGAAGGGGTCCATGCACAGGATCATTCAGAATAGCATTTAATAAAAATGGTAAAAATGGGGAAATTTTATTTGGGAAGTCAACTAACAAGAAATGTTGGTCAGAGAAAACATATTTAAACTTGGACGGGGGGAATAAGGGGTTTGCTGCAGCGGGCCCAAGCACTGACCCATCAATAGGCCAACGCTACCATCTGAATTGGTCAAATATGCTGAAACTGACTTCACTCAATTAATTAATTAATTGAAGTTGGATTCGACCTGAACGCGTTGTTTTGTAAATGGAACAGGTTTTGAAACCACGTTCCTCAACAAACTGAATGGAACCATCCACGTTAATTTGATAGACTGTCCATTTTAACGCCTGGACTGACGTAAGGGGCTGGGCATTTGGCACACCACTAGTACCAACCTGTTCGTATTTTGCCCATACCCAGCGTTGGTCTAGGGTATGCCTATTTTCAGGGAGGGCCTGTAATTTCATTTCTGGGCCTCCTGGCGCCCAGCCTTAGCCTTGAGGTTGGTTCTTCACTATGATGTCGTGTGACCATGACAGATACCCCCTATGTCACCACTACTCCCCCAGATGACCTACCCCAACATACGCAAGGGAACGCTTATCTCAATGAGCTGCATTGACTTCATTCCTGCCCCAAAATCTCAACGCCCAAACATCTCCAACTTCTTAACAAAAAGATCAATTTCTATGACCACTAACTCGTTTCAGTGCAGCTTTAGCCATCCCAAACTCCTGCACAGGCGTTGATCTGGAGGCAGTTACACCCATAAAACATAAAATTGCCCAAAAAATCCAACTGGTTCTAATATGAGGCCATGAATCCAAAATTCGTTACTCTATTTGTATTGAAGCCCATTAAACCTGGGCAAGTTTTAAAGTTGAACTAATTAATAAAACTCGCCATCTCACCTCACATAAGTACACCGCTGACACAGCCAAAATCAGGCACGCCTTGTTGGAATTGGACCATCTTGAGCTCAACACCCTGAAGTCCAGATACAGTCCCAACTGGGGAGTAAATGGGCGGAAATATCCGTCCACCTAAACGCCCTCATCTTTGAACATCAGCACAGATTTAAAGTTTTGAGAAAAGGTAAGTTCATAAAAGAAGGAGAAAACTGCTCAACGTACTTCTTCTGCCAATTTTACTCCCACGGCAACCAGCCTGCATGCACACAGGTCCACAAAGATGACGGCACTGTGGCAACTGACCCAGTGGAGGTCAAGGCGGAAGTACACCACTACTACACTGAACTATACCGTGACACCCCAACTGACCCCCAAAAACTAAAGATTTTATACACACCGCCAGAATACAAAGTGCACCGCTGGATTATAACCTCCTAAATCTAATCAAACAGGAGGAGCTCTGGGACACAGGCCGTGGTGCACCATGTAGTTTTTTCCTAGGTCCTGATGGGATACCTAAGAATCCTACAAAAAGTACTTCAATAAAATTGCCCCCTTCCTCTTGGCATCAATGAACCAGTGCCTGCTGGAGACACGCCTCCTAACTGGTGGCCAGGACTCCTATGTCATAATCCCGTTTAAAAAGGGCGACAAACTGGACCTGGCCAACTGGTGCCCAATTGCACTCTCTAATACTGATACAAAACTACAAAGAAAATTTTTGCCACCCTATGAGGCACACTTGCCACCAAAGTCCTGTCACCCAATCAGTTTGGGTTCATACCAGGACGTTCAATCTGAACCAATATACGCTCCATAGTCAGCACATGCCAGTCCAAAGCAACTGGAGCCCTGGTATTCCTAGACCAGGAGAAGGCATATGACCACGTTAGTTGGCCTTACCTGAAGGAATGACTAAGCGCCTTCAAACTCCTACCCAAATTAATAAACTGGGCGATACTCCTTACAAAATCCGCATCCATGGATGTATGCAGCCCTGGATTCCTAACTAAAAAGATCACACCACACAGAGGGCTCAAACAAGAGTACTCCACAGCCCACTGCTAAATATCTTCATTATTGATCCACTCCTCCACGTCGCTGACTCACACCTCATGGGCATAACCGCACAAGGCCAACCAACAGTCAAAATACTAGCCTTTGTGGAAGAATGCGTGACAGGTATAGCTTATAATAACGATGCCCAATGGTTGGAACGCACCTTGGAGGTTATTCCATTGTGACAACACGTCGCTTAAAAAAAGAAAATGGAAATAATCATTTTAGGCAAGTACACTAACAACTGGGCTACAACATCTAAACTTTACAACCCCCACAAAGGAAAAAACCCACTCATACTACCCTACACATCACCCACCTCAACCAATCCTGTTCGCCACCTTGGGATATGGCTGGAAACAGGGGGGTATGCCAATGAGACAATAGAGCACAACCTACTACAGCAGATGTCCAACCGCATTGCCTCACTTAAGGGAAAAGCTCCTCAGGACTAACACGGCGAGTAACAGTCGCCAACTCACTCATCCTCTTGATGCTGTGGTTAATCTCCCACGCAATTTCCTTCTCACCTACATTCATATCCTAATTACGCGCACTTATCCAAAAACGGCTGTGGCCTGGGTCCTGGCCATCTGTATAGGTGGAAACACTATTTGGCCCACGCTCCAGAGGAGTCATGGGCCTAATAGACTTTGAGGTCCATGCCAACCGTATATTGGGCACCTGGTTAGAGGAAGTACTAACCCAAGACCTCCCACAACAACGCTGGTCTAGAGCAGCTAGGGCAAACTTTGCGCAGGCGCTCAAACTATCCAACACACACAACCCATTAAGCCTGCTCACATACCTTACAAACTGCCCAATGCAGCGGGCCCACATGGAACCCCCCTCACTTCAAGTGCCTCCTCTGCACCATTTGGCACATAGGGTGGATTTTCACTCTCACAGGTACTATTCAGGGAAGGAGAATGCCCAGAGCTCACTTCACGCTAAGGAAACCAGATGACCACCCCCAGAGGGACACACACAACGTGGCTCCATTCATCTCAAATAATTGACTACCTGGATGCTTTAGACATCCCCTACAACCTCACAACACAACAGGCAATATAGAGGCTAACACATCATGCGCTCTTCCAGCCAGGGGTAAGAGCTAACACCTGGCGTTGCTCTGAAGAACCTACAGAACATCAGATCGCTACAACTATCTTCATATAGTGTGAGCAGTGTGTGGAGGGGATGGCACCCTACACCACCGCCTTAAAGCATGCCCCATCTAGAGCCATATGGCGGGAAGTTGCACGTTTGTTAAGAATCCATAATGGCCAGGAGCTTTCAGTCTCCAGAAGCCATCTCGCACTCCAACTTGAATTCCTGATACCACCCACACTCCGCTCCCTGATAGCAACCATTGCACTGCAAACAATCACCACCATAGCACAGGATGCCTTCAAGGGAACCGTGCCAACCATCTGTGGGACAATCAGCAGATTTCACCTACACCTACTGGAACACTTCCAAACCTGGATAAACGGATACATGAGGCCAAAGCAACAACAACTCGTTGAATCATGGTTCCCAGTCTAGTTTCTGCATATAGACCCCACCCTCCACACCTGCTCCATATTAGGGGAAACCTCTTCAGAGTAAAACATCCATCCCCCTACGCCTGGCGGTACCAGCTGGCAACAAGGGTAGCTCGTCTACTCTGGGGTGCCTAAATCTTGCTATACTTTCTATCCCCCTATCCCATTACATATATCAGTATTGTCCATCCTCAGTCAGATTACCTCCATTAAATAAAAAATATTTTTAAAAAAAAGTTAAAACTAAATATGGTATAAGAAAACAAACAGATAATAAATGAGGGGAACATCCTGGTTGAGAGCTGGAAGTAGACTAGGATTCAATATTTAGTCTGATATTGGGAAGCTAATATACAAGCATATAAAAGATAGCGTTGGTAGCAACTGGAAAAGTATTTCTTGATCAAAGTCTTGTAATCATACATTATTACAATAGTGATACGTTGAGTGAAGTGTTGATATAATATCATCTGTCAGTGTATTATAGTGAGGTGACTCATTATAGATTTATCAAATATGATCAAACGTAATTTTGGCAAAACCATTGAGTTCTCTTGGTGATTTGAGAGTTAAAAATAAATATTTTAGCTTTAAACCTGAGGACATTTTGATTGATAAGTTAAAAAAATATGAGTCATGATTAATGTATATTAAAAGAGCATTGGAAACACCAGGTCAGGGCTTCATCCATATCAGGGTGATTTTGACATTGGATTCAAATTTTGGCATATGGTTCTAGCTCCTAATAGTCTGTGAAGTGGTGTATTAAAGAAAGAGCCATTTACATCCTAAAAGGTCCTCAATATCTTTGGGAGATTATCTTTAATCATATTATAATCATTTTTAGCATGCGATTAGGACATATTGGCCATAAGTTTTATCTTAAATTGATCACAAAGTGATCTTTGGATTAGTCCAAAATATATTTAGACATCATAAAATAATCGTTGCCTTAAAATGAGCTTTTATGTCTTTAAGTTCAATTAAAATCCGGAAAATCATTAATTTCAGATACTGCGCATTGGAAGTGATGCATTTTTAATACCTTCTTAAGTAGCTTGATCCTGACCTCAAGTTAGAAGAGGTGCCTTGGGATTATTAGTGACACTGTAACTTGAGCACATTAAGATTAGATAAGGTTTGTGATAACTGATTCTCTAGTGTGATTTCTTTCTTTGTCATCACGCTAGAGTTATAAGCTTAAGATAATATCTCATTGTGACTTTGAGTTTTCATATTTGATAAGTTCCTTCATCAAATCCTCAGGAATTAGTTGCGTCTTAGTGGCAACCTCACTTAAGCTAGAAACTGACTATCTTAGTGCTTTTACATTCTTGAATACAACAGAATAAGTGATAATTACATTATTGCGAAGTTGTTTGCTGATTATTTGTTCTCTGCTAATCCAGTGTTTATATCTCCAATGTGCCATGAGGACAAGTTTTAAAGGTTACCATATGCTTGTCTCATTGCTTTGTGAGTTTAAATGTGATGGCAGAGTTCTTTGTGATGTACTCCCAACAAGTATACCAAATGGAACAGAGTTGGCTTACAAAATTTCAGAAATATAAGATAATTTTCGCAGTTTGGCTATGATAATACAGGATGGATCTGGTCTCAGAGAAACAATAGTCAATTTTCTATGCAAGAAGCACTTTCACAAGAAGTAATGTCCCCAGGATTAATTATTATGTGGGTTAAGTCTCAGATAAATTAAGCGGATGTCCAGGTGATACTTTAGGTTCTAGTATTTTAATGTGTCTGTAAAGTCTTCTTCAATTGAGAGCACGTGGATTGTAATACCATCCTTGCAATAGAAATTTTTAATCTTGACCCAGAAGGTGACACAAGAAGTGGGATTAACTTCCATGAGAAGGTAGTTGTAGAAAAAGTGGTGTTCAGTGCCCCTGTAGTTAGCACCAAACTGTCAATATTCTTTTTGGTGGTAGCTCCCAGGTGCTAATACCCATAATTTTATACAGCAAAGACAATTGAAGGTTGTTGGGACTTTGGGGGAGGAACTCCAATCCAGCCCATTATTGTCAGGGCCCCAAAGCCCACAGCGAGTTAATAGGCCATTGAGGCCCTAGATAAAGCAAAAAATGGAGAAGAGATTGCAAGAAATGGTAAATTATTAAATTAATCCTTGAGGTGTTTATAGGACCTTAATGATCAGGAAAGGAAGATGTCAGCATTGATTGCTGAAGCCAAAAGAGAATAAATAATACAAGAGGATTGGGTGCATCCTCAGCATAAGTTGCCAGTATGCCAAAAGGGTTATTTGATTAGGTTTCCACATCGGACAGTAATTCCCCAAAGCCCAATTTATTGTCCAGCATCTTCAGCATTAGTTGCCGGTGCCAAATTTACTATTATAAAATTATAGTTAATTATCAGGGTTAATACTTGATACTTCAGATCAGGCTTACCCCAAGTAATGGGGAGCCCAATATGGCATCCGCCCATAGGTGGGTCATGACCCTTAGTCAGGGCTTCCCCCAATTAAGAAAGAATCCTGACAACTGTAAAATTATAATTACTTCTTTACAGATGATTAGGACCAAAGTCAACCAACATTGTTCATTTTTATTTAACTGAGGTAAGCCAACAAGGGAACGGACATTACCAAACTAAAACTAAAATCATAATAAAAATAACGATTCAAATGAAACGTCCAAAATGGATGGATCAATTGAATCATACCTAACAAAATATCCAACCAGGTGGGCAATGAATATTGCTATCCCTCCATGGTGGATGGGGAAGGGGGATTGGGGGGCTCATCTTCAGCCACAACCATCTCATCCCAGAGTAGGGTGCGTGTTAAGGTAGATAGTAAGGGTGTGGGGGCATCAGTGGCATGGGGTTCATTATCCTTGATGACTGGAACTTCCAAATAGTTGCCAGCCATCATTATACCAGTGATGTATTTGCCCAAAGTGTCTTCAGCTTTTGGCGGGCGTCTGGGAATTTAATGAACATGGCAATGTTGGTTCAGGTTATTTTTGCTTTTGGATTCCGTGCTACTGTTACCACGTTCTGAATGGCTTCAGTGACGTTTTTGTGTAAAGTTTTCATGTTGATCTTACTTTGTGCAGTAAGATTTATGGGCATGATGGGAGATGGAATTCCTCCTGCGAGTGCAGCCATAGATTTGGCGGCGGCTTTGCAAAGCGGATGGCAATCTGGTGTGGCGGCTGCTTCCACTGCAAGCTGGTGGTCACTGTAGAACGGTTTGGCGTTAGGTTGTGGGACATCTTTCTGAGGCGTGAATTTTGCATCCCATTCTGCATTAATAAGCCGCTCAAGTTATAGCATCAGTTCTTCAATGACATTACCTGATTCATCAATTTCATCTAGTAATTCCCATGGGTTTTGGTAGAATTGGATTGGGGAATCAGCGTATGGTTGAGGTTTGTTCAATTCATTTGCAGATGCATGGGATTGAACTGGGATCCAATCCGATGTTTGGTTGGATGAATTATTTATGGCATTGGGGCAAGGTGGGTGCTGATTGGTAGCTGTAGGTGCAGCTGCAGCATCAGGCATTATAGGAGGGGAAGGTAGGATCATACCTCATGTTGGAGTTGGCGCGGGGTGGGTGGCAGATTGGTGGGCGTTAGGCAAACTTTCAGCGTTGGCAGGAGTTTCTGAGTATGGGCATTTGCATTTCAAGTGATCTAACTCGAAACAGGATGGACAAATTGTCCATCCGCCCTCAACGTGGGCCAGAATGGATGGTCGGGGGTAGATGGGATGGTGGCACAAGGGGGAATTGCCAAAGAAATTTTTGCAAGTTTAAGGCTGATTGTGGCATACACCTAAGGCCCAGCAAGGCATGTGGCCCCATTTGGGACCACAATTTGCAAGATGGGGTTGGCGCTGTAGGCTGCCAAACCTTCCATCAGCTTCTGGTGGAGCACTTCAGGGGGAGGTGGGTGGGCAAACCAGCGAACTGGACCACCATGGTGGTGTCCGTTGGGTACCGGGTCTGAGTTGTTGGAAGGGGAATATTATTGAATATTAGTGGCACCAATGCTGCAGTGGCTGCATTGGCTTCACAGGGGAAGCCAAGATCAAAGTACCCCTTATAGGGGCGGAAGTCTATAAAACAGGCTGGTGTCATTACCGCCTGAGCCATTTTGATAATGGCTTGGTCATCATAGGGGAAGAATTTCCCATATTTGACCCTAAGGATGAAATGCATGTTGCTCTGTGGGGAGCACCAGGGGGCAGTGGGGTACCACTTGGGTTTGGGTGAGATGAGCATCGAGATCCTTTGGAGGAACAAATTAGAAAAGGCTTGGAATGACTGGTCGAGCCAGTCTGAGCAAGTTTTCCTGTCAGACAGGGAATGGAGGGGGAGATTCGCCGCTGCCCCATGCTGGGATAGTTGGTGGGGGATCTGATGACATCAGAGCAAGACTTTGGTGTGCAATAGAGTGTTTGCTTTTAATTTACTAAATAAATTAGCTCAGAAAGTTCTGCTGAGCAGAGAGAGGTTTCTCAGTAATATAACATAGTTGATCATATTGGGATATCTGATGATATCACTCTTCAAAGATCAGAACTGATATCTGTTCTAAACTGAACAGAGTGATAATAAATATAATATATAATAGATATTATAGAATATTGGGCGTCAGGCCTATTTACCTGACACTCAGCCTAAAGGGCTGTCATGACTTTATTTCAGCATAAGGCTTAACCAAATAGGGGTAAAATCCTGACAGGGCATACATTTATATTGTACATAATCATATTCTTTGATCAAACTTGAGCTCAATACCCCCACCCAACTCTCTACCTTATTGGTAAAGAATGTGAGCCCACCCCCAATAGTTTTGAAAAAGCTGCATCCATTCAGTTAAAAATGAAAACACCTTTTCCCTGGAAGTTGGTGCTTCCTGTCAGCCTTTCAATAGGTCATCACCATCCCACTAGGTAAAATTTAGCTAGAATGTTTTTGTAAACTTTGATAGTGATCTAACCTGTCAGGACAGATCTAAATTGATATATAAAAGGATCTAGTGTGCCAAACTTCTGAAATTGCACTTGGAAGGATTCCTAAGTTCCAATGCAAAAACCCCTTATTCCTCAACTAGTTTGCCTTTAAGACAGCAGTACCTAACAAGCTCTGCTGTCAGTCAATTATCTTGTTCTTGTTTCGAATAAACAAATTTTCTTAAAAAGAAACAAATTTTAAGTTACTCTAGTTGTAAGTAAACTGCGATACTTATTAAGCTGTCATGTTACCCAGTCTCCACAGTGTCTGACTATAGTGGCGATCATAGCCACGCTTCTGCCTCCCTGCTTGAGTGAGGGTATTAGTATGGGGCGCATCTGAGCTTATTTCCTATTATGGATGCACTAAAGAATTGCAACCTTACCTCGCTATTTGAGGTACTACCCTTCCTAATTGGTAAGTTTTTCTAACTCCTGCGGCATTCATTTCCCCTGCTGTCAGAGATTTCCCATGGTGCAGTCTGTGCCTTAAAGTGTTGCTTCTCTTAGATCCTCTTCAGCGACTGCCACCATCTCATAGTTCCTCATGGGTTGTTGGTAAATTTTGTGGTAAATCATCATCCCCCAGTTCTTCCCCCTATTGGATAAACATTAAGTTCTGCGGTCAGCTATACCATTTGTTACTCAGGATGTATTTTAGGTGCATACACATCCACTTTAACTTAGTCTTAGATATGTTAGCTGTTTTCATGGCATTATTGACTGACACCTTATTTTGGTCATCTCCACTCTTCATTTTAAATTATGTGATGTGATGGTTTCACTAAACCAGAAGAATCATTGATCTGTTTTTGGTCTGGTGTTCTCTGTGTGGCCAAATTGTGTAAGTGTTCAATGTTCCTGCGCATTGGTGGTGAATTTTTTTAGGAATTACTATCTCTTTTCCTTTGACATGACTTCATCTTTACCACTTGTCACAGATTAGGCAAGAGCTTCAGTGATCATTCTTTGACTGGCGGAATAAATGGTGTTTAATCTCAAATTGGTAGAAGTGTGGGCAATTTATCAGCATGGATAGAGTTTACAAGCCTTTCAATAGATCTAGACAAGTTATGTAATTTTCCAAGCGCTCAAGTTGAAGTCATGGGAAACAACTTTACATCTGACGTTCTAGAAGATTAATTATGAAGACAGCAACGTCGCTGAAGGGGACTATAACTATTGACCTCTTTTATCTTTGAGAAGGCTAAATGATTTGCAACTTGTCAATGATGATAAAATGATTCAACCAAATTACCACAACAAGAATTATTGATGCTCTAAAGTGAATATTACCAAAAAATGGCAAGCAACAAATTTGAAGTGCTTTTAAAAATCTGACTTGAGGTGCATCAAAAGCACGCCATAGCACAAACCTGAACTAAATGATAGTATTATAAAATCAGGTAATAAAGAAATAGACTGAGAGCTAAATTTATCACTCACAAATTATAAAGTTGGGACAGAGGAAAGAGCCCCTGAAAATTAAGAGTCAGGGGTAATAACCGTGAGAAGTACTCTCATATAAAGGAATTGAATCAAATGAATGAAACAACCAAAAAGGCAATCAGATGCTGCCTCACTAATAATCTTTACAATCCATAATATCGCTATCTGAAGACCCAATTTACTTTACAATTTTTATTTATTTATATCTTGATTCTTCACTAGACGTGTAAAATAATTCTTTTTTACATTATAAAAACCTTTTCTTACATAATATCACTCTATTCTTTTTGTTTTACTTTTATTGGTTTAATTGATCTAATTGCCAGTAGCCAATCTGGGGTTAGCAATTGGGCATGATGCGGTAACCAATATGATATCTGCTCTGTTTGAACAAGACACTCAATTTCATGAATACCTTGAAGCTGAGCTTTCAAGGGAGAGGTTGGATTGGATTCCATTGTGTCCTGAGGAACAAAGTAAAAAGAGCATGTCAGAGAGTGTCAACAAGAGTTTTGCCATGGGCACAAACATTTACAAAGAGATTGATGCTAAAACAAATAGAACCAGAAGATAAATTGCTTAATGATGATGATTATGATATAAGTGATGGTTTTCCGGTGCCTGATATGCATAGAGTAGACCCCCTAAGCAGCAAGCTGGCCTCAAAATTTAAGTGAGCTGAGGTTGGAGATCTGAATGTGGTACTCACTAAAGGGGCAGCATTTCAGGCCAGAGTGAAGATCACGAGATTCTCATGAGAAGTTCAACAATGAAGAGGATATATAAGTATATCACAGATAAAATTTCTCTGAATTCTGTGATGGAGGAGATACTATTTGTTCAAGACTTTTTAACATTTTACTAAAAATGCATGAGCTATATAACCAGCTTAAGCGCGTCAAGGTGACTGCAAGAGGATCAAGAATTGCCTTTAATTTAATCGTGAAAGGACCTTAGTCCATAGTGAATCTTAAAGCTTTTGTTTAGAATCTGGGGGATCAAAGTTTTTTCTATGAAAGGAGAATGGATAAAAAATCTGCATAAAACAATTATGGATAGCCCTTTGAACAGCATGAAAGCATGCTGCTTAGTATGGACAAGAGTTTAGACGAGTTGAAGGCTCAACTGCATAAAATACCCAAACCTACCTCTTTTTTAGTACTAGTGGTTCCCAACCCAAAAGGGGGAGCCACCACGCATCTTTATTCGCAAATGGGCCAAACAAAGGGATTATCATAAATTAAAAAAGATTCCTAATATAGCCTCTAGGTTATCATCCTAGGAAGCCATATCAAATGCCGAGGAGGCTTTGGTGAAACTTTTTTCCAGCGCCCACTTTAGCTGGTGTACCATGGCGGACAGCATTGGAGTGGGAGCATCAGTGACATGGGGGCATAAGGAGGTATAGTTGGGGTTTTTCTTCATTAATGAGGCCGGCGGTGTCCATCACTTCAACATATTGAGCAAGTTGATGCTCAGCAAAAATGATGAGAGCCAGGACACAAGTAAATGACTTGATGCGCCGGTGGGTTTCAGGATAATTGGGGTCAATAAGAGAATTATTTTCTGCATCAATGCAAGCGCAGCTCGCACCAAAAGCAAGCTCCTTAATTTCATAATGACATCTTCCTCATAATCATGAGGAAAATTGGGGATAGGAATACCCTCGACAAGGGGCTCCATTATACCCAAACCTACCTCAACTATAACCAGTAATTCAGTTTGAGTCACCGGTATTGGCTGCTCAATTGACTGCCACGCAACTGCTCATGGTGTGTGATGAGCCTATTGAAGAGGATCTAAACTTCAAACCTACTTTAAAAATAATTTACACACATGGAGAAGGAACGATTGCTAGTTTCCTACAGATATATGAAAACAGCATGGATGGTGCTAGCTACCACCAAAAGGCTTGCCACATACAAGGGTGTATGAGTTTAAGGCTCAAGAGATCCTAATTGAAATAATATAACCTGGACTAACTTGGACCAAAGTGAATAGAATCCCCTCTCAGAATTGAGTAATGAACAAGATGTCCAAGACATTAAGCAAGGGTCCTACTTTAGAAAATGGGTAAAACACAATGTTAACAAACTACGCCTCTCACTACTATCTTAAAGCCTAATAGTATAGATAACGGGAACTAAGGATTTACTGACTGCTAAAAAAATATTGCTGAGTTTACTTAAAATGAATCACGCATTGAATATACATATGATTCTCACAGTGAAGAGCGCAACATCCATAAAGGCTCTAAAAGAGGCATATTATTATGTGCAAGGAACATAAAAGACAAAATATAAGGCAATTGAAATACTCCTTCTTTGGATATCAAGGCAGTTCATGTTAATAACGACAAGGGTGACAAACCAAAGGATAATAATCCTAAACCACTATAAAGGCTTGTCTCATTGAGAATTGACCTGTAATAAGTGACATCAACCTGGCGCTTCTACAAATCTTGTCTATTACTCGCCACCAAAAATGAATGATAACCCCCTAAAAAAGATACACAACACTGTAACCTGTGTAGATCTTCTTATTGAGGGTGAAGATGATCACGAGGATGAAGATATATATAATGCAGGATAGCACCTATTAGAGGCACTTACCACGGTGGCAGTGCTTCTAGGTTAAGATTCAAAAGCATTGACAAAAATTAAGTGAACCCTAACTGTCTCAAGCAAAATTACCCTACCCAGATCATTAAATCATTTCAATAAATAGAGCAGCTGGTGATGGCTACCTTCAAGATTTTAGAACTGAATAGCAAACATATTGCATAGGCTATAACATGTGCTAACGTTCTGACACAGTTTGAAAAAATTTCATTGACGTTCTGAATACTGGAAACCATTTAACAAAAGTGTGATGAAAGTGAAAGTGGATATCCAAAAAGTGCACTTTTTAGCTGTACTGAACATTGGGGCTTTAGTCAACATAATATCTCTAAGCTAATGAAGAAGCTTAAGTCCATGCCCAATAATAATTATAATGTGAAGTACTAAACCATCAGACCTGACGTTACCCGTTCTTTAGGAGCCTACTCAGCGCTACCCTTACACTTTGATTGAATGGTCCTAACACCACTGGCAGAGTTTTTGGATAACAATCACTATGACTTCCTAATAAGGATTCAATTCCTTTTCTATTTTGGATCGAAGAATGACTTTGAAACAAGAACTGTGAGTATCTTGTGCTAACAACTTCTGGCGTTATTTAAAGTTGAGGATGTCAAACTGCGGAAGCAATGGATTTGTTGGCGGAGTTGAATAAATCAGTTTATCCATCAACCATACCCTTACAGAGAAGGGTGTGAAGCAGTTAGCCTCCACGGTTAGCGTGGAAGAAGGGATTCTGTTGATCACTAGCAAAACTATTAAGATTTGACCAGGTAATCACCGCTGGATGATCCTGTCAAATAGTGTAAAGATTTCGCCAGTAATTATCTTATAAAGTTACAATAACGACGAATCTGCAAATAAGAACTAAAAGTTTTACCAGGGTTCTATGACACCAACTACTTTGTAGAGTTGACCTTAGTCTTAGGAAATATTGTATCTCAACCTTTCAGAGTTGAGAAAGGAAAAGTCATTTCATAGATGACTGACTAGTTGCATTGACATTGAATCAGGACATGCTGTAGGGGTTTTTGGTGAGCTCAGATTTGACGATAAACACCTTGTTAAAACTGGTAGCTTGTCAAACAAAGCTCTTCTTGAGTAGGCACCACTAGTTAAATATATGTGATTTGTTTACTCTTTTCAGATAGTGGCTCAATTCAGCTTACTTGTTCAATTGCACAATTTACTTTAATGTGATTTGTTTTATTTAACCAAGGTAAGCCGATTAGGAGACGGACATTACCAAATTAAAAACTTAACCTAAAATAACGTAACTAATTGATTCAAACAAAACCCCAAATGAGTGATTGAATGAATCACACCAAACCAGACAACCAACCAGGTGGGAAGCGGAAACCGCTTATCCCTCCATGGTGGAAGGGTAGGGGGATTGGGGGGCTCATCTTTGGCAGCAGCTATCTCTTCCCAGAGTAGGGTGCATGTCAAGGCAGATAGCAAAGGCGTTGGGGCATCAGCGGTATATGGTTTGATATCACAAATGATTGGTACTTCTGAGTAATTGATAACCATAAAAACGGCAGTGATATATTCAGCTAATGCTTTTTTGGCTTTAATGCGGGCGTCTGATAATTTAACTAATGTTGCAATGTTGGTTTAGGTGATCTTAGCTTTCAGATTTCGTGCTACAGTTACCAAGTTCTGGATAGCTTTGGTGACATTTTTGTTAAGTTTTTTATGTTTTCTTACTTTTTGGAGTAAGATTTTTGGGGATAACAGGAGGTGGAATTCCTCCTGCGAGTGCTGCCACTGATTTAGCAGAAGCTTTGTGGAGGGGACGGCAATCTGGTGTGGCAGATGCCTCTACTTCAAGCTGGTGGTCACTGTGGAATGGTTCAGCATTTGGCTTTGGGGTATATAAAAGAGGGGGGAATTCTGCATCATTTGCATTGCAGAACCGGTCAACTTTCAGTGATGGTTCTTTGATGATATTACCTGATTCATCAATTTCATCCATAATCTCCCATGGGTTCTGGCAAAATTGAATTGGGGAATCAGCGTATGGTTGAGGATTGGTTGATTTATTGGATGTTGCATGGGATTGGACTGGGGTTCAATCTTGTTCTTGATTTGAAGATTTATGTGTGGCACTGGGCATGGTGGAGGCTGATTGGTGGCTGCATGTGCAGCTGCAGCAACAGACTTTGGGGGAGGGGGAGGTAGGATCGTACCCCATGCTGGAATTGGCGTGGGGTGGGCAGTGGATTGGTGGCAGTCAGATGAACTATCAACGCCATTGGAAGCTGCTAGATATGGGCACTTGCATTTTGAGTGGTCTAACTCAAAACAGGATGGACAAATCGTCCGTCCACCCTTGACGCAGGCCCAGAACAGATGGTTGGGGGCAGATGGGATAACAGCACAAGGGGGAACTGAAGGGGCAATCTTGCTCATTTCAGGACTTATTGTGGCATACACCCAAGGCCCAGCAAGGTGTGTGGCCCCATCTGGGACCACAAATTGCAAGATGGTGTTGGAGCCATAGGCTGCCAAACCTTCCATCAGCTCCTGCTGAGCACCTCAGAGGGAAGATGGGTAGGCAAACCAGCAAACAGAACCACCAAGGTGGTGTCCGCTGGGAGCTGAGTGCGTGTTGTTGGGAGAGGTGTATCCTGGAAGACCAGGGGCACCGTTGCCACAGTGGCAGCATTGGCTTCACAAATAAAGCTAAGATCAAATACCCCCTTATAGGGGCAGAATTTAATAAAAAAGGCTGGTGTCATCACCGCTTGAGCCATTTTGATAATGGCTTGGTCGTTATATGAGAAAAGTTTCCCATATTTGACCCTAAGGCTGAAATGCATGTTGCTCTGAGGGAGCACCAGGGGCAGCGAGGCACCGCTTGGGTTTAAGTGAGATGGGCATCAAGATCCTTGGGAGGAACAAATCATCCCAGGGGTTTGGTATGACTGGATGAGCCAGTCTGAGTGCGTTTTCCTGTCAAACGGAAAATGGCAGGGGCAGTTTCACCGCTGCCCCAAACTGGGGCAGCCAGTGGGGAATCCAATAACATTAGAGTGAAACTATGGCGGGCAATTAAGTTAATACTTTTTATTAACCGTAATAGTTGCTCAGAAGTTACGCTGAGCAGAAATAGAGTGTATTATATGTAGTTTTTTTGACTTGTTTTAAAAAAATTAGGCGGCAAAAGTATGCAACTAATACTATAGTTGAGTTTATTTTTGGCCAATATGGTTGTTAAAACTAACGAAATACTGGTGCTTGTCCTTTATTTTTAAAATGGCATACTGAGATTTGTAGGGGCTTTTTCCCTCTTTATTAGACTTAACTACAGCTCAGTTTCAGAGGTTTTTCCATTACTTTTGTAGAAAAACCTCGGATTAGGTTCAATGGTTTTTCTTCTTGATTGCCACACAGAGCTCATTGAAATAGCAATAATATAGACAAAAAATCTTATTTTCCTTCTAGAAACTCTAATTACAAGATCAAAAACAGTCTAAATTATTAAAAAGTTTAAATGCTTTTTTATCTGCTTTATTATAAAACCAACGGAATTAATAAGGGAAATTGGCGCCTAAATCTTTGGTTGTCACCCTAATTAGAAAATAGCGGCCATAGACAATAAATCAACCATCCAGGGTCACATAAAATGATAAGCTTCCTTATTAATTCTAAACGGATACTCCCACCAATTATTAGTGTGACTATTAAGAACTGAAACAAAGAATGTGTCCCAACGCCTTCACTCAAATCTCCTTAAGTTACCCTTAATATGTAAAAACTTTCATTGAAAATCTCTTTCTGCTAGGCATCACTTTTTGAAATAAATTTAGCCTGAAATTTAGCTCCACTAAAGAGTTTCACGAAAACTATTAGCAAATATGGCGGGAAACCCCACAAAAGAACCCGCAGGCTATGCCAAACGAGCCAGCACCACCCCAAACGAAGCAACCCTCGGTTACCCACCTCAGGGTCAACCAGAATCACCCGCTCTCAAGCAGCAGCCATGAAAGCAGGCACCACCCCCCAACCTGGAGCTACTTCAACTAGCGCCAGTTCACCTGATCGCACTTCTGCAACCTGCACGCCTAACAGCTCTGTGTGCGCTGCCTCCCACCAACCCGCTGGGCCCCCTCCAAACAAGGAGGCCATCACCCACGCTGTTTTAATGGCGTCTGCTCAGTTGAATGCAACTCAGCCCATCCAGGCATTCACCTCCCCCATTGTGTCAGCTAATTCAGCCCCATCTATTATTGCTGACGCCGTGTTTCTGGCTCCCCCCATGAGGGGCGATACTCAGCTACCTGGCCCCCAAACCCTCAGATGTAAGGTTGGATTAGCCGCACATTCTGGTTCACTAAGCACCAAATTGGGACAATCTACTCTTCCTAATGAGGATTCAAATGGTTCGAGTTTTAGAACTTCACACCAGTTCCAATCTCACCCCGTCCCAATTGAACCCCGTGATTGGTACTTCTCAAGTCGGCACTTTATCTCCAAATGCTGAAAACGACCAATTCACCAATCAGCCAGTGAGTTTTGCCCACAAAATCACAGCAAATACTCGGGCTGAATTTACCCAAATAGATTGGGATGGTGATGAAACATCGCCCTCCTCCCAATTGGCTGGAGTTAATTCCAATATGGATGGGCCTCCCCAATTTAGCGAGGCCCAACAATCACCTGGACCACAAACCCTCGGATGTAAGGTTGGATTAGCTGCACATTCTGGTTCACTAAGCACCAAATTGGGACAATCTACTCTTCCCAATGGGGATTTAAACGGTTCAGATTTTGGAACTTCACACCAGTTCCAGTCTCACCCGTCCCATTTAAACCCCATAATCAGCACTTCTCAAGTCGGCACTTTATCTCCATATGCTGAAAACGATCAATTCACCAATCAGCCAGTGAGTTTTGCCCACGAAATCACAGCAAATACTCGGGCTGAATTTACCCAAATAG
>JAKSZP010012200.1:0-90029 GCA_022478985.1 Massospora cicadina | reverse complement strand
TCAAACAAGGGGATCCCCTCAGCCCACTGCTGTATAATTTCAGTTTTGATCCACTCCTCCACGTAACTGACTCACGCCTCACAGGCATAACTGCACAAGGCCACCCAACAGTCAAGATACTGGCTTTTGCGGATGACTGTGTGGCAGGTATAGCTAACAACAATGATGCCCGACAGCTGGAACGCACCCTAGAGGAATACTCCATGGTGAGCAATGCATCGCTCAACAAAAGGAAAACAGAAATTATTCTCTTAGGCAAGTACACTAACAACTGGGCTATAGCACCAGAACCTCATACCCCCATACGAAGGAAAAACCCACTCATCTTACCCTTTGCATCACCTCCCAACACCACTCCTGTCCGCCACCATGGGATATGGCTGGAAACAGGGAGATATGCCAATAAGACAATAGAAAGAAACTTGCTACAACGGATATCCACCCGCGTCGCCTCCCTCAAGGGAAGATCCTCAGGATTAATGGGGCGAGTAACAGTTGCTAACTCACTCATCCTCCCAATACTATGGTACCCTGCCCACGCGATCGCCTTCCCACCTACCTTCATAACTTTAATCCACGCGCTCATTCAGGGCTGGCTATGGCCCAGCTCCCACCCTCCCATACGGATGGAAACACCCTCTGGCCCACGCTCAAGAGGAGGCATGGGACTAATAGATTTTGAGAGCCACGCCAACCGCATCCTGGGAACCTGGATAAAGGAAGTCCTTGCCCCAGACCTCCCACAACAATACTGGTCCAGGGCAGCGAGGACTAACTTCGCACAGGCGCTCAAATTAACCAACCCACATAGCCCACCCAGACTATTATCATACTTTTCTAAACACCTTACCACAACGGGTCCACATGGAACCTCCCCTCACTTCAAATGCATCCTCTGAACCATCCGCCGCATGGGACGGACCATAGAGAACACAGGCACTTTGCAGGGAAGGGGACGACCCAGCCCCCACTTCAAATTAAGAAATTCAGAGAACCACCCCCAGAGAGATATGCTTGCTACAACCCCAACCATTGCTAGAATCGAATACCTAGATGTGTTGGACATTCCTTACGACTTAACCACACTGAATGCAGTGTGGAAAATGACGCACCACCCACTCCTACAGCTGAGAATAAGAGCCATCGCCTGGCGCTGTCTGAGAAGGATCTATAGGATGGCGGACTGCTCCAATTCCCTCCACACAACCTGCGCAGTATGTGGAGAGGAGGGCTCCCTACATCACCGCCTAGAAACATGCCCCCCATCCAAAGCTATATGGAAGGAAGTCGCGCGCCTGCTTAAGATCCAAAACGGGCAGGAATTTTCTATATCAAAGAGCCTCCTCGCACTACAAATCAAGTCACCAATCCCATCTACCCTCCATTCCCTAATGATACCCATTGCAATGTGGACAATCCAAACCATTGCCTTAGATGCATTCAGGGGCACAGTCCCAACCTTTCATGGGGTTATCAACAGGTTCCACGTCCACTTATTAGAGCACTTCCAAGCCTGGCTCTATGGATATATGAGGCCAAGGCAACAGGCGCTCATAGAATTGTGGTTCCCACTCTGGTTCCTCCACACAGACCCCTTCCTTCACACCTGCTCCATAGCGGGGGAAACCCCCTTGGAGTAGTGCACCAACCCCCCATACCTGGCAGTCCCGCTGGCAACAGGGGCAACTTGAGTACCCTGGGGTACTCAATTTTATCTTTCTTCATTTTCCACACATATTTGGTAATGCCCGTCCCCTGGTCAGCTTGCCTCAGTTAAATAAACAATATCCCTCTAAATTGCAACTCCCATCATTATAAAACCATGATCTAAATTATTGGGCAGTGCATAAAAATTCTAGAAATGTTAGAACTCATTGCCTATATCCCAAGGATAATAAATCCTTAATGTATGTTTTTTGCCAGCTTGGTGGCAAGGGAGAGGTTTTAATAGTAATAAAAATAAAGGGGAAAGAAAGTAACATGGCCTCAAAACCAAGGAAAAAGTTAGTACGTAATTTTGGGTATATTGCTAGTGGGATGGGAAGGGATTATACCTTAATATATATCCTAGTCATGTGCTAAGGCAAGTGAAACAATAGTAGTCTAATCCTGACAATTATATTACTACATATAAAACTTGTAGGCGCTGAGGCAAGGTAAACTATAGCCGCCTAGTTCTACAACTTAAAATAACATCATGTCCTAAGGAAGCTATAATTCTTGTCTAATTATTTGAGAAAAGCTTTAGTAAATCAATTAACTAAAATAAATAAATTGAATGTTTGGTTAAACTTTATTATAACGTTTATCCTCACTTGATCACATATTTGAGCAAAAAAGTGAGTAGTGGTAGTATAATTTTTAAGATAATGAGGCCATTAGGCATAACCAGGCAACCCTTAAGCAAAGGTAATTATTTGATTTTTTTGATGTGCATTAGTAGGATTATGTGTTTTTAAAGGACACTTCAATTTCTTTCTGATTAGGATAAACATTATCAGAGGCAGCAATAAAATTTATTTTAGATTGGCGGAGTGGCAGAAAACTTTACCATATAGCGCCTCAGGTTTTGTTAAGTAAATATCCAATCTCACAAAAACTTAATGGCTGGGCGCCATAATAAAACTGCATCCAGAGTGTATTATAATGCTATTAGAATCTTTAAATCTTAATAGTAAATTTAGAGTGCTTTTACACTTTTCACAACAGTTAAGGGGGATGATACCTCCTTTGTGCATAAGGTGAACAGTTAAAGATGGTTTGAGTTTAAGCCCAGTGTGATGATGCTTCCCTATCCTCCTGTATTATTTAGCCGTAGAGGCAGAGTATACACACTATCAATTAGTGAATGGTGAAAGCCCAAGAAAAATTTCTAAAAATTATTGTGCCATAAACCAACTTGTTGATGTTATATGGACTACAAGTCATAGTCTCATTAGACTTTTGCAAATCAACATCAATCATGTCAGCAGAACTCATGGTATCTAAACCCACAAGGAATATTCATTATCAGGAGCTGCCTTCCTAGTAAAATAAAGTGAGAAGTATTATCCCCTCTATATCCAAAGTATCAATATTGTAGTCAGCTTTAAGGCAATATTTCCTTTTATAAGAGGCCCTAATAAGCATCTCATAGTTGTCAAGAGGTAAAAAATGGCTGGAGAAGAAAATACTATAGTACAAACCCCAGTGGCAAGGAGCTATAAGCTTCTAATGAGGTAGTGGCGTTAGGCCCTGAAGTTTCATATTCTATAAAATAAGCAACATTGAGGGCAGTCGCAAGTTTGCTTATTAGTGTCAAGTAAACTATGTTGATGAGTGCCCTGCTTTCTACAATTGCTCAAACTTTAACTCTGTATATGCTAATATCAATGTATGTACACTCATTGTGAATATATGAGTTTACTAGCGTTTTCACGTCAAGAGTATATTCTTGACTCAGATAAGTAAATTAATCATTGTTTGCCTATGGCTGCGGAGGCATATTGAACTCTTCTGCTATACTCATTTTATAAGCCTTTCTAACAAGGCAGCGCTCAGTATGGTTCAGTTTATTAACTGGAATATTTGCACTATCGTTGGAAATAAAATTCATCTTTCTACTCCACCTTAGCTTTTCCCAAATTGTTATTGTTAGTTGAGGTCAATAAATGAGCATAAGCTTCATTCATTGAATGCTTTGTATTAGGGGTGCCAAAAGTAAGTGCACAGCGGTGGAGGTAATTTAACATCTCTGTGATGGTGTTGTCAGAATTTAAAACATGTGTCATGGTCTAATACAAGTCCTTCTAGGGCTCACAGGCATTTTAGAAAGTGATCTGAAATTTGTTAGTGCTCAGAACCTTATCCCTATACAACATTTGGGCTTTATATTATAAATATTATACAAAGACAATATTTTAATGGGGTTAAAGTGGATAGACATGGGGAAGTTTTTCAACATATCATCAGTTCTGCACCGCCAATAATCTTGATAATAATGTTTTTACATTATGATAAGATATGAAAGACTCACATATCTTTAGCATCATCAACTCCTGGTTATAAGGGGTCCAATAGATTTATCAACGTGGCCATTTTTGCCTGGTCATAAGTATTTCCCATGGCATTTCAAAATAAGCGCATGAGGGTATGGATATTTCCATGATTATCAAACTTGGGCAAGTTAACAGCGTTGACGTGATGAGAAGGTTCCTTAATAAATTGGAACAGATCTACAGAGTGGCAAATATTGCTGTTGTAGGGGTTGGAAATAGCAGAAGTGGCATCTGCCGTGGCAAGGCGAGTATCAGAACTAGGAATATTATCTGGTAGGGGTACAGTAGTCAAAACGTTAGGTAAGTTGGCCATAACTGCATCCATATAAATGTTATAATTAGAACCTAGGGGTAATCCTGGCCATGAGCTTGTCTACACTTATAAGTAGTATTTCTAACGTCTTGGTGGAGGCAATTTACTAAACTAGTGAAGTGATGCCGTTCCACCTTGAATTTTTAATTACCCTTTTTCCTGTTTCAGCTTAGACTAAACCAACTGAGAACTTAAACCTTAGATTTCTTGCCATTGAAATTTAATCAGGATCCATAAAATGTTCGTCTCCCAATATAGATTGGTAATAGTGGGAACTGCCCCGTCTGTGGGAAAAGCAAACCATTAAGGCGGCGTGTAATTCTAGGATCTCCTCATCGCTCATTGTGTCTGTATCAAATTAAGATGCATTGGAAAGTAGGCCCATGAGCCAAAATATTGATGCGCTTTCCTTATAGTCTGGTTCATCATACAAAACACATGTGGTATCGCCCTGTAAATCGTCATAAGTGTAAAAAATTTGGGTTTTTATATCAGAAGAAAGGGTACCAAAAGTGACCCATGTAGTGAGCACCAAATGTTGCATTTTCTCTTAGGCTCAATCCACAACAGCACAGGTACAGAATCTTTTTAATAAAAAAAGAAACTTATGAGGATAGTAGTTCTAAAATAAAAGGATAGAGATCTTATTGTTTAAGGTTTTATTTCAGAAACTTAAACAAGCTAATTATGCAACAGATCCCCTTCAAATTGCGACACCCATCATTACAAAGCATACTCAAGAATATTGGGCAGTGCATAATTATTCTGGAAATGGTAGGAATTATTTTCCTATATCTCAGGGTAATAAAACCTTAATGTTTATTTTTTTGACAGCTTGGGGCAAGAGAGAGATTTTAATAGTAATAAATTAGATGGAATATAAGTTTATATGGCCGCAAAACCAAGATAATTATGATAGTACATGATTTTAAGTATATTGTTATTGGGGTGGTAAGGAATCAAAACTTAGTATAATTTTACTCATGTGCCACGTCAAGAGAAACAATTAAAATCATATCGCTGATAACTACTTATAAAACGTAGGCGCTGAGCAAGGTAGTATATAGTAACCAGATTATATAGATTAACATCAGCTTCAAGGACTGAGGAATCAAAATTTTTGTCTTTTATATTGTAAAGGTTTAGTAAATTAACATTTAAGAAATATAGTATAAAATTGAATGTTTAGTAAACTAAATTGCGACAGGGTGTACATCACAGTTGCCATAATTGCATTGCCTCTCATCAGGGTATTGAGCAGAGAGATTTCACCCTCATAATAGAATTATGTGAAGTCAAGGTTGTTCCAATCAAGGTTGGTGGATACCAACTGGCGGCGCCACAAACCTAAACCCAAGACCATGGGGTAAAGTAGGTCTAGAATTTCTGAGAAGTTGGCGTGAAAGTGTTGCCTGTGGGCTGAGAAATATATCAGTTCATGTAAGGGCAGTGTGATCATTAGCCACCCATAAGGCCCTCATGACTGGGGCCCCATGGTAGTCATTAGGCCCAATGCTTGATTTACCTTGATGTCAGAAATTTTACCATATTCACCAGTATCTACTAAGGTGTTTATTACAGTAAGCCTCAAACCTACTGTGATATCCACAGCAAACAAAAAAAAGAGCAACTGTCTTTTTTAAGCTATTTATGGCACATACACCAGTGTTATTATATATGTTAACGATTACTTGTCCTAATCTAAGGTTTCTTAATAAATTAAGATGGCATTGCTGCAGCTTGGGCGTAGTATAACAGGGCATAATGAGGTTACTGGGTCCATTAATGGGTGTACATGGCCAAAGTTTTTATTATTAGATTTTGGCGTTAGTATTCAATTTAATCCATTTATTTTAAGTTGATAAAAAGAACTACCAGGGCTTCTGGGATTACTGGGATAAAGGGCTTGCCCAAAGGCTTTATTTCCCACATTGTCCATAAAGTTCATGAGGTTGAGCTTTAGGGGTCAGGTTCTGCCACCATATCCTGGGTTTGCAATGCAATAGATAGTGGTGAATACTCAATTGTGGGGATGACTGGCTGCCCCATGCAGGGTCTGAGTGTGTTCCCTGGGTTTTGAGAGAAGGATGCACCATCTTGAATACCCTGTTGAACTGGGGCCATGTGGTCTGACAAACGGGGTCCTTCCACATTGCAACAAAACAGTTGGGCAAGTGGGCCTAAGTGAGGGCCCACAAATAGGAGAGTGCAGCTGTGGTCAGGTCCTTCATTTGTTATCTTGATGAGCAATTATTGATATATCCTTGAAATATGGTAAGGACGAAGATAACACTGAGAAGAACAGTCTGTCCGCCAGAGAGGGCGTGCAGAGAGGTGACTGCTCTGTCAAAGTCTAAGGAATGGTCCATTTGTCACTCAAAGTCAAGGGTTTTTCTCCATTATCTTAATAAATTTTCAATTTATTTGGGGAAGGCTGACCAGGGGACGGACACTTCCAATAAGAAACAAAGAAAAGGAACTCCATATAAAAGGAGGGCACCCAGAGAAGCTAGTGCTATCTCCTGTTGCCAGCGGGAACGCCAAGACAGGGAGGGGGGTTACTTGTGTAGGGGAAGTCACCACTATTGAGCACATATGTATGAAGGGGTCTGAATTAATGAACCAAACTGGGAACCAGGATGAGACCAACTGGCAGCGACGTGGTGGGAGGTATCCAGACATCCACGCTTGGAAGTGGCCCACAAGGTGTGACTGGAACCAGCGTACAGCTTCTTGGAGGGTGGGGGTGGAGCTGAAGATGGCATCCAAGACAATTTTATGGATAGTCCACATGGCGATTGCGACCACCAAGGCATAGAGGGAGGGTGAAAGAAAGGAGGCCATTGATAAATCAAAAATGTCCTTAGACAGACTGAAGGGCTTTGCCTGATCTTGGCGTAGCAGAGGTTGCACTACACGCCATATCGCTATAGATGGAGAGCACTTTTCCAGGCGGTGAAACAGCATTCCGTACTGGCTGCACATGACACAGGATGAGTGCAAAGCGTTAGAGCGTCTGGCGGTACAGTATACCCATTTCAAGCAGCGCCACATATGGGAATGAATATGTGGCTGCAGAAGAGGGTGATGGGCGTACTTCCAAATGTCTTTCTGGGTATCAAGGGGGTAGAGAATGTCCATTATGTCCAGATAATTCACCCTGGACAAGGAATGGGGCCTCATGGGTATTACTCCGTTCAGAATGGGAAGACCCTGTACCTCCTGGGTAAACCAAGGAGAGGGGCGCCCCCTCTGGGCGGTGTGCCCACAAATGCAGATTCTCCACTCAGTGCTCCGCATGGAGAGGAGGATCCTTTTAAAGTGGGGCGACGTCCCATGCAGGCCCGCTGCAGAAGGATGCAAAGCCAGGTACTTTAACAGAGAGTGTGGGTGGGATGGATTGGTGAGGCCCAGGGCATGGGAGAAGTTGGTCCGGCCACGTGGGACCAGTGCTGGGTTGAAATTGCAGGGTTAGTGATGGCAGCGATCCAGGTATCAAGGATTTTGGCAGCATGGGCCTCAAAGTTGAGCAAGTCCATACCACCACGATGGCGAGGGCCAAACATGACATCCAGGTGCACCGGCGGTGGGCAGCCCAACCAAAGCCACCCTTGCAGAAGTGCATATAGTGACTTGAAGAAACTAGGGGAAAAAGCGATGGAGTGGGCCCCAAACCAAACTTTAGAGAGGAGCATAGAGTTGGCTAGTATTACCCTGCCTGTAAGGGAGGTCTGACGGACTCTGAGGGAAGCTATGCGTTTTGTCACATTGTCCAGTATGTGGTTTTTCATCACCAATGAGGCGTACCCGCCAGCCTCCAGCCACACCCTAAATGGCGGACAGGGCCAGCTGTGTGACTTGGAACAAAGGGGAGCACAAGCGGGGCGGTGTGGGGTGGCCAAGGCAAGCTAACTCGTACGCTAGCTGATGGGGCGGATAGGAAGCAGGGCGCTGGGGACCAGCGGGCTTAGTACCGACCAAGGAGAATGGTTTCAGTCTTGGAGGCGTTGAGTGCAGCGTTACTTACCCTGGAGTAAACCTGGATAGTATCTTCAAGCGCGCATGCATCATGATTGTTAGACATCTCAATTACATAATCATTAGCAAACGCCAACATCTTGACAGGGGCTTGGCCTGGCACATGGACCCCAGCAAGGCGGGCATTCACATTTTGAAGAAGTGGGTCAAGGCTGAAGTTATACAAGAGTGGCCAAGAGGGTCCCCTTGGCGTAGGCCCCTTTGAGGGCGGACTACATCTGTGAGAAAGCCAGGGCCACGCACAGCCATTGTGGCCGATTCTGTTTTTAACATCACCCAATTGATGAAGTGAGGGGTAGGCGAATATGTGAACGCAGGCTCTGAGTTAATCCGAGTTGACTCTATCATAGGCCTTCTGCTGGTCTAAATGTACAAGAGATCCAGAGGCCGTGGACTGACAGACGTTAGCTACGGTGTGTATATTGTTCCAAATCGACCTTCTGGGTATGAAACTGAATTATCAGGGGAGATGAGAGCAGAGGCAGCAGTCCCTAGACGGTTAGCCATGATTTTAGTAAAAAGTTTTGTATCAGTGTTAGTGAGAGAAATGAGGCGCCAGTTGGCCAAATCCAGCTTATCCCCTTTTTTGTACAACGTAATGGTGTAGGCCTCATGCCCTCCAGGTTGGAGACGCGTTTCCAGAAGGCATTGGTTAAGGGAGGCAAGCAGCAATGAGGATAAATCTTTGAAATACTTCTTATAAAACTCATATGGGATGCCATCTGGACCTGAGCATTTCTTATACGGTGCACCGAGAATGGCAGACCAGAGTTCATCCTGAGTAATCAAATTTTCTCAACTCCGGGAAACAGGAAATGGTGCAGATGTGCGCACTATCAAGAAAATTTACCATATCAGCCGGCTGAATTGGTACAGATCGATACAGTTTAGAGTAATAGTTTTGTATCTCAACTGCCACTTTGGCTGGTGTATCCGCTATGGAATTGTCTTGCCTTCGCACCTGTGTGCAGGCCAAGCTCTGGAGCAGTGCAAAGAATTTTCTAAAAAAGTAAGCGGAGCACGTGTCACCCATTGTTATGTGTTTAGCTTTGTACTAAACACAAATCTAATCCTTGTGTTGCCTCACTAGAGCGTTAAGGCGGGCGGCCACTTCTGCCCACTTGTGACCCCAAGCTTGTCTGTAGCCCGCAACTGGGACGTTGGACTTCAGGTGGTCCAACTCTGCCAGAGTGCACAAAATGACTGCTGAGGCAGCCCGTGAGCATTGATAGAAAAGGTGGCGAGCCTGGCGTATTGTGCTCCCCTTAAAGGTAGACCATGTGGAAATTGGATCTGCACAAAACGATGCTACAAACTCTGGGGGTGTGGTCACGGATTCCACCCATAAGGAAAATCTTGGCGACGCGATTTTGGCAGGGCGAAGTTTGCACCATTTTGGAGCCTGAGCTGCTGGGTTAGATAAATGGAAGGAAATTGATACCATCCTGTGGTCGGAGAAATCAATTTTCATCATGGCAAAATGGGAAATTTGGGCATGAAATTTTAACGGTGTGAGGATAAGTTTGATGCAGGACATGGACCTTAACTATCCATTGTGGACGTGGGGGCACAACATGTTTTTGAATAGCGAAGCATGACATGGCAAAGTATTGACCAACCCTAGGGTGGCTTTGAGAACGTGGAGTTCTACGTGCCCCTGTGGGGGTGAAGCTGATGAGGGCCAGTGGTCTGTGAATGGGCTTAACCAGCAGTTCATGTCTCCAACGACAAAAGGGTCATGGGGCAATGGAATGAAATTGACCAATGAGAGAAATCTCCAACGTTCTTGTGCACAGGTCAGGGCATAAATGTTGACGATAGTGTGCACTTTGTCATCCCCCAAAAAGGTGACAACCAGAACGTGGCCAGTTAGGAATGAATTTGATGAAAATAAATTTAAAATTTTTGTTCACATGAACTAGCACCCTCACAGTGCTCAGACCAAAAGGAGAGGGAAGTGAGGAGCATGTTTTTCCATGTTTCCTCTGAACCACGTGGACAGTGGGTTTCCTGGATGGCCAGGATGTCCATAGGTAAATTATTTTGTAAAAAACTCAGTTTTCTAGCCTGGGACAGCGAGGCCTTGAGTCCAGCGATGTTCAACGTCCCTAAAGTAAAGGCACCCCCCATTGCACCTTAGGTGTGAGGGGAAGGGCACCTGAGCCCTTCAGCCTTCTCTTTTTCTTCATGGCGCTTGCTGGCGCCTCAGGTATGTGATGCTACAGAGTAAATGTCAAAGTGGTTATCTTAGCAGTTGGGTTCATGTTTGCTTTTGCCTTCACATTTTCCCCGTTGTGGGACAAGTTTTTTGTGGTGTGTGCATTTGTGGTGCAACATCGTTTTAAAGGTGGAGAATTGGCAGAATTGTTGGTGACCAACTCAGTCCCAATTGATGCTTGGGTGCATTGGTTGGGTGAAACTGACTCGCCCATTGGGATCTCAGCTTAGGTGGTCCAATTGGCTTGGGTGGCCCAATAGGCTTGGGTACCAATCTGATTGGTCAGGAGATTCATGAGCTGCTTCTGCTGCAAAAGTCACAATGTCTTCCTGGAGCTGGGCTGGTGGGATAGCAGAAACGGTCTTGGCCGCCACCTTGTGGGCCTGTTTGACCTTCTTCTGCTCTTGCGGGGACACTGGTTTAACTAGGATGTAGCAGCCGCTCCCCATGGGAAGGCTGCCTTGGTGTCTAGGGTCAGTTCATAGTGGGCTTCTCCCCTGGCCATTAAATCTGAGACAATTTCTTGATGCGTAATGCCCTCCTTGATGGGGAAGGTGTGGGCCTTGTGGCTGAAAGCGCTACAGAATGTGCAGATAGGAGGTGCGCTGTCCACAGTGACCCTGAAAGGTTGGGTGTCATGCCCATCGATGTTGACAAAAGTGGTGTGTGGGATTTGGGTCAAATCCTCCACTATCCCCGTGGATGGGGTGAGGACCACAATCACTTTACCTGTGCACGGGTTTATCATTAGCGTAAACCACTGCATTTTGAAGGATTGTATTTCGCCATAAATGGCGAGCCCAGCCTTCAGGTGGTGCTCAAGTATGGTGCGCTTGACTGTTGTGGGAAGGAAGTCAAAAGTTACAAAAATTTGGTTGAATTTAGTCCAATGAGTGCGCTTTGTTTTGACAACCCGCTGACCATCTGAGAGGTCTACTATTATATGCACCTTAGCGGCTTCATCCGCTGAATCCTTACTCTTGAATCCCAGATCCAGCCAACTGCGTGGCATGGAATGGGGTGTGACGTACACCACGTTTGGGAAATGTTTGTTTACATCTCCACAAAACATCTCCCAAAGCGCCGTTTGCTAAACATCCAGAGAAACATGAACCCCATGTTCCACCAACAAAAGTGTTTGGGAGTGCGGCATATTGATGTGCTGATTGCAACGCACTTGCCAAGCTAAACTTTCTGGGGAAATGGTAACTGTCGGTTTTTATTAAGTTTATCAATTCCTCTGGGATCACCAGGGCATTTGCGAAATTTGGATGACGCGGGGCCAACACCTGTGCCCTTGACTTTACTCGCCCAACTGCTCCCCACCATTGGGCGCCAACTAATCTCCTCGATGAGATTATAAACTTTACCTTATACTTGAATTGAATTTGTTGCAAAAGTGTTTGAAATGAGAGAGAAAAGTTCCTAAAATCTCAATAAATGATTTCAAGATTTTAGAAATAAATTTCCGATTTTAAAGGTTTTTATTTATTATACTAAAAGATGAAGTTGTCCTAAACAACTTCGTCTGGTTTTATTTATATTAGGAAGTGAGGGCTATGGGGAATTTGTTCTTTCAGAGTCCATGAACAGCAGGCTTTCTTTAGGCCTATTTTGAGAATCTAGGCCTCTGATATTCCCATCTGAGCCCGTTCTAGACCATTTGTTAGGTGCCCCAGGTATTACAAAAAGTTTTCTGCATTTACTTTCGTTTGTTGGTGATGAATAAGAGCTTGACATTTTTGTGTTGACCATATTGTGAACTTTTAAATTAAAATACAATAAACGTTTTGTAGCAAATACTGATTTGCTCAACTCCTGCTCCCCTCAACTCCAATACTTCCATTTTTGGTATAATCCAGCTTGACAGCCCCTGGTTCGCTGAGCTGTCCTTTGCCATGGCTCTCATTATTCTTGACTAGCGGCGGATTCAGCTTGGAAGCTCCTGATTCACTGAGATTCCCATTGCTGTGATCCTTGACATTACCACTTTTGGCATAATTTAGCTTGGCAGCCCCTAATTCGCTGGGCTGCCCTTTGCTGTTGTCCTCATTATTTCTCATTTTGGTTAATTTCAGGTTGGCAACCTTTGATTGGCCTGATCACCATTTACATCGGCCCTTGCCACTTCCGCTCATAGTTTAGTCAATTTGTCAGTACCTGATTCATTAGAATACCATTTACGAGGGTCATTGCCCCAAACACTACAATATTATTGTTATCAATATTAGTAAGAGCCCAAATCCCCGCCTTAGGGGGAGTCAGGGCTACGCGGCGGTCAGGAAGCACCTTGACAGTAACATGTGAGAGCATAGGGGGCAAGATTGAGTGCTGATGGCACATGTGGGTTAAAAGCTTGGTGATTCTTCTTTGATATTCTAAACACTGGAGCACTGTCATCAGCTGGTACAATTACTCATCTTCAAAGTCAGATGACATCTTTCCCATCCAATATCATATTCACATCCTCATTGTGAGTCGATGGGGATGGTTTGTTGGCCCAGTGGTATGGTCTTGGTGGGGTTGGTTTCAATTCCATCTGAAACCAGGGTGAGCCTCAATCTAGTGAGACAGGCTATATGCTCCCACCAAGGTTTGAGGTTCATAATACCATGCCGCATGGAAACTCACCCTTAGTGATAAAGTCCCATAAAGTGGCAATGGTGATATCCTATGGGATTGGAGGGATCAACAAGCTGCTGAGAATGCCTTGATATGGTCATCTAAGTTAGGGTCAAGGACCTGTCATTGAAATAAGAAGTAAATAAGTTGTGGTATTGATGATTAGGTGGCTACTATCAATGAGATGATTGTGAAGAAAGATATTGGGCCTCCTCTAAGTGGAAATCATGAAAAGTACTGTGTGAGCCCATGTTTTCACCTTTCCTTATAGGACGTTGAGTAGGGCCACGATTGCTGTCCTTCTAAAGCCTCCATGTTGCCTGTTAGGGTGGCTTGCCATCATTTTTAACCAAAACTCCAAGCTCCTGCCAGTCTATCTAATCTGAGAGACAGGAGGTGGGTCCCATTACCACAACGTTACAGGCTTGAGCGCTTGAAGGGAGGGGATTAGTTCTGCTGCCTAAAGAGGTGCACTTGTTTAATGGCTCTAATTAGCATAAACCAGAACCACATTTCAGGAAGGCGTGCATAAGGTCGTATAAGCTTCTTTTGGCTGTTGACTGACCCAGATAAAACAAATCTTAGCCATTGACATAACCACAGTATTTAGTGTCTGGGTTATTATGTCAAACATATAGAGTGCCAGAAAAGACTTGGCTTCCAATGCAAGAACTTCAATACCAACAATAGCATCCATAGTTTACACAACATTGATGTCTGAGTATCTAGGAGTAAATTTTTTAAGGGGAGAGATGCAAAAAGTTCTGGTCTACAAAATATCACTTCCGTTCTGACTACTAGATTGAGGATCGATGACACTTTCACCCACGCCTCCCACAATGTGAAGGGACTATTTTGTCTAGTAAGGTTGCTTGTTGCTACCATCCTTGGTTGGGATCATTGTTTGGATTAGTCTGAATGTTTCAATTTGAGTTGCAAAGGGTTGAGATTTGCACAGGTAGTGTTTGCGCTTTAGCAAGTATAATTTTATAAAGACAGTATACCTCAAGTTTCAATAAAAAAGTTTTATGGATAATGAAGCCTTTATTAAATATATATGACTTAAATCCACTTTAATATTGGTTACTTTCAGCACTGATAATCTGGTGGGATGCAAAGAATAGATACTTCTTATGAAACTTGGTACCAATGTATTTGCGTCCCTTTTTTCAATAATCGCCCTTTTAATTTATACCTGAGCTAGAGGACTTAGCCTGTGAGTTGGCCTTCTCAGTCACTCCCAAATGTTCTACTAATTCTCCTTCTTGGTCCTCTAATAGACTGTGGACAATCCTTCTGAGACCTATTGGTCATCTGTACAACGTTGGTTACATCTTGGTAAATGTCTGTCCAGCATCAGTGGCATCTTTTAGGGTTTTGTTCAGTGGGGTGTTATGACAAATTTGATAATCAATTCTTATATTTTTTTATCAGTGGAGGTAGATGGTTTTAGGGAACTGAATATTCAGCTGATGAACAGATAGGAATTAATTCGCCAAAAATCAGGATTATAACAAATGAATAACTTGCTAAATGTTTATATTTTGTGTCAAGATGCTGGCAGATATATCTGATGGCAGATTAATGGGAATTGATCTACTTTAAACGCAGTTGGCAGTACAAGAGTGATCAACTATTGGACTAATTTTTCGTCTACTTATAAATTACAGATCTAGTAGATATAGGAGAAAATAGAAGATATTAAATATAGAATAACATCAAATAGTGAGTCAAAAAAGGCAACATTTTCCCTCACTTGCCCAAACATCTGAACATGAAAATGAGTGGGGGTTGGATAATTCTTAGGACAAAAAGCCCAATAGGATAGGCAACACATAAACAAATGCAATTATTTGATGCCTTTTGAAGTGCACCAGATAAAAGTAGGTTTTTCTAAAGGACACATTATTTTCTCTCTAGTTAGGGTGAACAGCACCAGAGGCTGCAAAGAGCTCCTTTTTGAATCAGTTGAGTGGTTTGAGGAGTTTACCTTACAAGCCATTAGTAATTTATAAGATAACATTTGTTCTGAAAATGGCTTATTGGTCTGGTTCAATAGTACACTTTTGTTCAGCTCAGAGTGGAATCCTATTAACTTTAGATATGCCAGGGCAAATCTAAGTGTTGCGGCCTTTACAATATCTAATATGTATGATTCCTTCACTATACATAACGTTCACAATTGAGGGAGGTTGACGCTTGGGCTTAAGTTGGGAGGGAGATTCAACATTCTTCTTCCTTGAAAGCTGTGAGGAACATTTTACACATCAATAATAAGTATACGGTGCAAACTAGAAGGAAAATCCTTAAAATTATCAAAAGGGGTCAGCAAGCTTGACATTGTTGTATGAGTTTTGTGTCATAGTCTTAGTAGGCGTCTGAAAATCTAATTTGGTTAGTTAAGCATAACTCTTGGTAACCACGCCCACAAGGCCAAAATCATTATCCATGTGTTTCTTTTTTAAAAAAGTGGAATTTGTCAACTTAATATTTAAAGTAAAAACTTTTAAATTTGACTAAGAGCCCATATACCTCTCATAAAAAGAGGTACCATTAAGTATATCATAGTTATCATGAGGTAAAATGATGGTCAGAGCATACACCACCATGATACCAAAACTCAGCAATAAGGGGTTATATTCTAATACTGAGGTGGTGGCATTAGGCCCTGAGGTTCCATATAATTTGCAATGAACATAATTGGGTGAAATCTCAAGTTTCTTCATTATAATTGAAGAAACTATTTTGATTGGTGCAGCTGTCTACAATCACCAAAATGTTAACACTGTTTACGCTGATATCAACATAAGTACGCCTGTCTTAACTATCCAAATTGATAAGTGACAAAGTGTCAATAATATCTGCTGAGATCATGTAAGAGAATAAGTCATTAGTCACCCACAGCCATGGAGGCATTTTGAACTTTTTCTATAATCATATCAGAGGTTCTGCTCGTGAGGCAACATGTGGAACTTTTCTGAAATGGAAACTGTGGGCACCGGCTGTGGGCTTTGGCTGTCAATATCATCTACTCTTATGGCGGGATTTTTGAATTTTTGGTGGAAGTAAAATATACTTTTTTCTACTCCACCTATATTTTACCACGTAAGTGCCCATGGTCATGTTAAATAATGAATACCTGGCTCTTTGGTGGGGTACTAAGTCACCTCTGGCCACTTGAATATATAGCCTATTTAGTATTTGGTGCATTATATTTTTATATACATATGCTGCATTTGGGGTGTCAAAAGTGAGGGCGCAATGGTGAAGATAATCCATTCCTCAGTTATGGTGATTTTAGAGTTTATAATTGTTTATAAAGCCCAACATAATGCTTGTAATGCTCTCAGGCATGGAAGAAAGAAATCTGAGCATCATAATGACTCAGAATCTTGGCCACATACAATACCTGAGCCTTATGGTAAAAGTGATCATCAAAGGCTAAAACTTCTTTTCTAGGGTTAAAGGTGATGGACAGAAAGCAGTTTTCCACTATATCATCAATTCCGCCCCGCCAAAATTGTTAATACTTTGTTTAGTATTAATGTAGGACATGCCTGCTTAACAAATATTTGGAATTATCAGCTCATGACTGACAGGTTCCAAAAGGTTCTTTAACGTGGCCAGTTTGTCTGATTAATTAATTTCCCTGTGGTGATTTTTGAATAGCTGCATAAAATTGTGAATGTTACCTTTTATGGCAAACTTTGTAAATTAATTTGGATAACAGTGATTATTAATAAACCATAAATCCTGGTTAAACTGGGACCAATCCCTAGAACAAGTAGTATGGGCAGTGGAAGAGTAAATTATTAGAAACATCTTCCATTGTCTCAGGATGTGTAGCAAACGTCAAGTCAGCGCTAGAAACAGCTGCTGTTGTCAATATGGTAGGCAGAATAGTAGGTAAGCTGGTTACAACTGATTCCTAACTGTTTTAGGCTCATCATCATAGGAATGAAAACTAGCCATTTTTACTTACACATACAAGTGAACTTTTTAATTTTTGGAATAGTTGCTTCACCAACCTAGTAAACTGGCGCCATTATGCCTGTAATTGTTGATCACCTTGTTCATCTTTTTGGTTGGATTCTATGTGACATGAATCAAAAAGATTGATTTCCAGTCCTTGAAGTTGGACTAGGATCTGTACAAGTGCCTTATAAAGGCCAGCAAGGGTATAAACTTCCTCTTCTGGTAAATTAAAGCAGTAACGCGGCATGGGGGCATAGAGGTATTTTAGCAACCCATGTATCCTGCTGATTGTTGGAAGATAATGCATTGGAAAGTAGAGCCAGGTGCCTATAGCTTGGCTGAACCTACCCATTTTTCAGTTCATCATAAAAGATACGCTCAGGGTCAGGTTAACAAAAGTCTTCAGCTGGTTGTATTTTTATATGTTTAAAAGGATACAGGATATTTACAGTGCTCCCTGTAGAAAGTATCAATTGTTGCAAATTTGAGTTGCAACAGGGAGAGATTTGCACAGGTAATGTTTGTACTTAATTAGGTATAACTGTATGAAGACATTATACCTCAAATTTAAATAAAACTTGTATGGATAATGAAGCCTTTAATAAATATATGTTCCTCAAATCCACTGTAGTATTATTGTTTACTTCCAGCATTGATGGATCCAACGTAATGGCAAACCAGATTTACTCCTTATTAAACTTGGTATCAATGTATTTGTGGCCCCTTTTCTTATAATCGCCCTTTCAATTTTACCTGAGCTAGAGGGTGTAGCCTGTGAATTGGCCTTCTCTGTCACTCCCAAATCTTCTAGTGATTCCCCTTTTTGGTCTGCTATTAGACTGTGGACATTCCTTATGAAAACTGACAATCATCTGTTCAATTTCATTAATGATTTGGTAAGTCTGTCCAGCATCAGAGGCATCTTTTAGATTTTTTTTCTGTGGTGTGGCTCACAAAATATTTGCTATATAATTCTGTTTTTTTATTGATGAAGCAGAACTGGTTTTAGTGGAACTGTAATTTTTAGCTGACAAACATATAGAAATTAATCCGCCAAGAAGTCAGGCTATAATTAATGATTTTATTTGTATGATGTTTAGATCTTGAGTCCAAGAATCTGGTGGAATATCTGATGGCAGATTGATGGGTATCAATCTACCATGAATAAAGGAAGTGGGGCAGGGGTAACCCATATTAACTTAATTCATTGTCTGCATATATAATATAGTTCTATTAAATAAAAATATAAACTATAAAAGATAAATTATAAAATAAAATAAATGTTTTTAAGCCAAATTGCATCACATAGCATTCACCTGATTTTGTGGAACAATTTTATACTCCGGTTTTTAGTCTACCAAGATTCTCATTGGTGTTCTAATCCATTTCAATATACTCCTCAATCTGATCTTTAGTGTGGCAAATTGTTCTGGTTATTTGTGCATTTGGTTTGGGGTGGGGATCATTTCCCACATACCATTGGGTGGGAGGTTGTATGGACAGCTCCCTAAGATAGGTTCCTTGGTTCCCCCACTAAAGGATTCTAGCACTGGGAAAACAAATTTAAATTTATTTGAGGTAAGCTGACTAGAGGATGGATATTACCAAAACAGAAACACCAAGAAAGTGAGCCTAAAACATGAACCAAACGCCCTAAACGAGCGGTGAGACACATAAAAATGATAATACATTCTACCAGGTGGAACAGCGGTGAACTGCTTATCCCACCATGGCATAGGAGGAGGGGGATCATGCAAATTATCAATTTTGACTTCAACATTGAAGAGGCGGATCAATGCTAAGAGCAAGGGGGTTGAGGCATCCGTAGGATGAGGTTCAAGGTGATAAAGATAATTGTTAAAATTGTCATTGACAATTTGGGCCTAGAGAATAGCCTCCAGGAGTTCAGCAACATGGTGTTCAGCTTGTATGTGTGCATTGGGAAGCTGGTCAAATTTTGTAATATTAGCTCTGGTGACACGCATGGCGGGGGAAATATATGCCAGTTCAGCAACATGCTTGACAGCAGTGATGGCAGTTTTAGTTAAGCATACAATCTCCTTTTTTAGAACATCAGGGAAATCAGGAAAAATTGGGTGATGTGCAGCCCTTCCTTAAATTCAGTGACTGAGAGTACCATGGTATTGTGGATATGGGGACTTTTGGATGAGGCCACTGCAGCCTTGGCAAGCTGATGGTTGCTCATCAAAGTAGTAGCAGTGGGTTTGGGGACATATTTCTTGGGTGGGAATGGGACGTGAAGTCTGAATGCAGATATGGTTCTAAATTAAGCAGAAAGTTTAAAGCTGGGACAATTTCACCAGATTTGGTCACTTCATCCAATAAGTCCCAGGGATTTTGGTTGATTGGGATTGATTTGAGGAGACGTGGTGTGGTTGGGTAGATCTTGGTCTAGGAGATTGTTTGGATTAAACTTGGGTCCAAACCTGCTCCTGATTGTTTAGATTTTGAGAAAATTATCCATCTTGGGTTTTGGTTGCAATTTTTTGCTGAACTTTTGAGCGCTCAGCTGGAGGGGGTGGGGTCAGCCAAAATCCCCACTCAAACGATGTTGGTGTGGCTACATGGGTGGGGTTGGCGATTTTTTCATTTTTTGAACTGTATCAGCATGCCTTTTTGGAATGGTCCAATTCATGGAAGAGGGGGAAAAAAGTGCAGCTGTTGTTGATGCGAGCCCAAAAGAACTGGTCCAGTGTGGATGGGATATAGACACGTGGTGGTATGTGCTGGGCACAGTTGGCTGGTGGTGGGGTAATGGTGGCCATTGCCTGAGGTGCCACTAGCGCTCAGTGTCATGGAAACTGCTGATTAAAATAAGACTGGGCTTTTAATCTGGGTGTGTAACAACCCAGTGGAAAGCCCAGAATGCCAAGAGCGTAGCAGATCTGAGCAGTTGTAGGAGGGATCCCCTATTATTTTGGTGAGGGAAATAGAAGTTATTAACATACCAAAGGCCCCCATAACAAACCAAATGGCTGCAATGGGGCAACCGTGGGTCTTGCTGGGGCATCCCCAAGGGTGGAAGGGTAAGGAGGATGCTAATCCTCCTGGGTTTGCAGTTGTTGACCTTTGGCTTCATTTTCCCAAACATTTTGGACTAATTTATCATAGTAAAAATTCTGAAAATCAGAAAATTTTTGAAATTTTTGAAATGATGATCAGCCTTGCAAATTGAATCAAATTGAATTTCTCTGATCATTTGGAGGCCTTGGGCCTCATCTTGCATCCATTGAGAGGTTTTGGGTTGGATAGAGAGGTCAGGTACATTGCCAGCATGGCAGTTCGATTTTTTTAATTTAATTTGGCCTGGATTGGCCCTTGGCGGAATGGCCTGGATGGTTCAGTGCCTGGTTCCCACCTCATGGTTGTGTGAACAGCGAGTACTCACCTCTGAATGAAGAATCACAATTAGCGGAGATGGCCTCACTCTGCCCAAAAGGTTCTGAACCACTAGCAGATTGGTGAGGCGGATTAGGTTGAATTCTCAGATTAGTTTGCAAAGTGGGAGGTGGACCCAAAGCTGGTCTGCCAGGTGCCAAATGGTAAACAGGTCATTACAAAGGGCTCAGCAGATCTGAGAACTCTTCTGAAGTGGTATATTGACGTCATAGGCTTGCAGAGAATTCCTGGATTGTGATCACCATTTGGTGGGCCAGCGGATTAATGGCTTGGAAGGCCCACTTGACGATCATCAGCCCTAGGACGCAGATTGCTGCATACTTGATTAGTTAAGTAATAATTGTGAAGAAAGTGGTGGAGCCCGTGGAGTAGGTTTTGGAGGGAGTAGTTTTAATAAACTTAAAGGTGAAAATGGACCAACAACTGGTCCTTACATAGGCAGTTGCCTTATATATGTGAAGTGGGGAAAAGGGGGGCCATAAGTACGTTTTTCCTGGGCAACGGTAGCAGACATACTCATGGGTACTCAGCCTGGGTTTGGGGCTTTGTCATATAGCTTACGCAAAGGTCACAAAACTCTGGCAATGTAATTGTTGGATCTGCCAGTGAGGGACCCTCACTGATTCAAACATAAGTGGATTAACTCATATTGAAGGGGCAGCTGAATTGAGTTCCACCAGAGTCAATTCTAATAGATTCTTATAAGGTTTTTTAAAAATTTCCCAAAAGCAAATTTCTGACTCAGATTGGCTTACCAGAACCAGAATTTCAGATTCTGTGTCCCAGACCAGGCTTTATGACTTGGGAGCCCTTTCCTGAGTTTTGAGGTCCATTTTTTTCTTTCCCAAGGATGTAGAAGATGGCGGAGTGGGGCTCAGTGGGAGGGGAAGCTGCTGTTGAAGGCTTCTGGCCTGTATTACCTCTTTACAGACCTTTTTATCCTTTAAATCAGAGCAGAAGCAGCCAAATGGGGTACTGTGGTGGGGTTTTTTGGTGCCAATGCAGTGACCCAATGTTCATCAACTACATGACCCAAGTCCCCCAGTTGATCCAAGAGCTCCACAGGGCATTAAGTCCCTTATTTTTCCTAAAAGGGACCTTTTCCCGATCTAGCCCAAGAGGTTGGTCTCTAGACTTACACTATACTCACCTTTTTGAATGGGAAAAATTCTTCCTCCAGGTACGTGACCCAAGGCTTAATTCTTGTGTCTGATAGGGAGTTTGATGGCCAAAATCATAGCGGTTTTCTTGGGTGAGTAGGGGCTTCAAGGTTTGACTCGTGGAACTATGATAATAACTCCTTGTAATTCTCACAATCATTTGCACTTACCCAACTATTTTCATAGGCTGGGTAGCCTTTCCATGCAACCAGATACTAGACTGACCTTCTAGATTTCCTTGAGGCCAGCATTGCCTCCATTTAGCCTCTTGAGAGTCCTTTACAATAACAGGCTCAGTGGTAGAAGGAAGCTCTCCCTTAAAGGAGGATAGTTGAGAGATGTGGAAAACATCATGTTGTTTTCAATGGACAGGAAGCTTGATGCGGTATGCATTATTTCCCAAATCCTTCTCTACTTCAAAAGGACCAGAGCGCTTACTAGCCAGCTAACTGGAAGGAACATTCATATTCAGGTGGCGGGTGTCAAGCATAACAAGTGAGCCTACAGAGATGTCAAACCCAGAAAGTCGTTTTCTATCAGCAAACTTCTTATAGTCTTCAATGGTTTTTGATAAGTGTTCTTGGACAAGCTTTTGGATATCTTGGACCTTGGTTATCCGGTCCTCTACTGCGGGGACTGTTGAGGTTAAGCGTGCTCCAATCTGGAAAGATGTGTTGTAACCCAATTTTGCTTCAAAGGGGGAGAATCCAGTGGAAGAGTGGGAGGCATCGTTATAGGAAAATTGCGCTAAAGGAAGGTCTGTGGCCCAAGTGTCCTGGGTGGCTGAGGAGTAACAACGTAGATATTGTTCTAACACTTGATTAATTCTCTCAGTTTGCTCATCCAATTGTGGGTGATATGCTGTAGAACGACAGGCTTTGATGTTAAGAAGTCCCAGAAAGGAATCCCAAAACCTGGATGTGAACTGTGGAACACGGTCACTTACAATTTTCGTTGGTAGTCCAAACATTGAGAAGACATAAGTGACGAAAAGTGCTGCAGTGTATGCCGCTTTTATAGTAGTGTTGCATGAAATAAACAATGCAAACTTGGTGAACCTGTCCACAACCACCATTCTGGCATCAAAGTCCTTGGACATGGGAAGTTCAACAATGAAGTCCACTGAGACTGACGTCCAGGGACCCTCAGCTTGTTGTAAAGGGTAGAGAAGACCCTTATTCCTGTGCGGTCTGATTTAGAGTGGACACAGGTAGCACAGCTTGATACCCAGTCTGGGATATTCTTGATGAGCCCGGGCTAATTGTAGGTTCTTTTAACTAACTCAGCACATTTCTTTGAACCAGGATGACCTACTGTGGGTGGGTTGTGATGCTTTAAAAACCTGCATGCGCAGGGTTGGTGGGACCCAAATCCTCTCCTGAAAGAAGAATTTTTCATCCTTTAAGTGGTACAGGGGCCGTTTGAGCCGCTTAGTCTCCAGGTTATTTACCGTTTCAATTCCCTCTGGGCAACATAGTTGACCTGCTAACACGCGTTTGCACATGGTGGTTTCTGGAGATATATCAGCTATGATACCATGACAGGGGCGAGTGAGAGGATCATGGTGGAAGGCACCACTGTGGTAAGCTCAGACAGGTCCTCCTCTGGGCCTGGAGCCAAGGCAGGGTTGCAGCTCGACATATCTGGAAGCACATTTAGGGCCTTTTATGAACTCATACTTGAAATTAAAGTTTCAAAGATTCCTGTATGTGCTTGCTTGACGGTGAGCCAGCTTTTGGGGTTTCCAATAATACAATAAGGACTTATGGTCAGTGCGTACTGTGACATCATACTTTGCTACATGAAGAAGATATCTCCAATGAGTCTTTGAACATGCCACAGCAGCCAACTCTTTATCCTAAATAGCCCATGCTTGTTCTGTGGAGGTGAGTTTCTTGAGAAGTATGCCACTGGATGCTCCCTCCCTTCATGCTCTTGCAATAGTACCGCTCCCACTGCAACTTTTGAAGCATCTCATGCCACCATAAATGGCTTGGATGTGTCAGCATGCCTCGGGATTGGCGCTGACAGAAAAACAGTTTTGATTGCCTCAAAGGCTTATTGACACTCCGCTGTCCATTTGAAATGGACGTTTTTCTCTGTCAGTGGGTGGAGGGGTGACGCCAGCTGGGTGAGTGCAGGAGAAAACTCCTTTAGGAAAGTCACAGTGCCCAGGAAACTTCTTAGTTGTTTTTGAGTGGTAGAGGTTGACCAGGACTGAATAGCCCCAGCTTACAGGGGGCCACATACCCATCCTTAAGGACCAGGTTCCCTAAGAATGTTACTTCCTCTCAAAAGAATTCGCATTTGGATGGTTTAATAAAAAGCCCTTCCTTGAGAAGGGTAGCCATTACAGCCTCCAAATCCTTGAGTGCTGTTCATGGGTTGGGGAGTGGATTAAGATATCATTGATATAAGTGACAGCACAGGTAAATCTTAGGTCCCCCAGGACATCATCAATCAAGCGTTGGAAAGTTGCTGGTGCGGTCTTCAGTCCAAATGGCATCACCTTGAACTTAGATATCCCGCGCCTTGTTCTGATGGCTGTAAGCCATTATTGACCCTCCTTGACCCTCACCTGGTTAAAGGCATTAACCAAGTCCAACTTAGAAAAGATTCGGTATTTGGCAATGGCCTGTGCAATGGTTTGTTCCAAGAGGAGGGTTATGGATCAGGAACTGCCACATTGTTAACATGGCCATAGTCCACACACGGGTGTAGGGTTCCATCCACCTTCTGAGCAAAGACAACCGGTGAGGCAATGGGGGAGAATTTCTTGATAATTCATCATTTGTCCATAATATCATCTAACCAGATGCCCAGCGCCTTGTCTTCTTCCTCTGTGTGAGGGTACAATGGGCAATTGATATTGACAAGATGCACTGTTAGCTGGAAGGCTAGGTCATATTCTGAATGTGGAGGAAGTTGAGTTTCAAGTCTCATGTCGAAGATACCCTTATATGAGGCTAGGAAGTCAGGAAAATCTTGGGGGAGATCCAAAGGGGGCAACTCAGAGGAAGAGATTGAGCTGAGTGAGGGCTCTGTTGTGAGAGTTTCAATTATTGAAAATTTCCCACTACATCTCAATTAGTGAAGGACAAAGAGTTAAGTTCCAGATTGATGCTCACCTGTTGGCGTCGCCACCACCCTATCCCCATGATGACAGGTTATAGTAAATCAGGTACTGCTGAAAAGTGATCGCAGAAGCCAAATTTGTGGATAAGGAACTGCAGTGGGCGTTGGATAGTATGGCAGGTCATAGGTGTAGATTAAGCGCCTAATATAGGAGGAGCAAACACCATATCCAAGTCCAAAGAGTGCGCCAATTTTAAATCCATTAAGTTTCCCGCCGCTCCAGTATCCAGGAGAGCTTGTACTGTGACCTTCCGTACTCCTACTCTGAAGGTAATGGGAAACAGGAACTAAGCTTGTTCCTCTTTATTGGTCATGGAAAGAGTGAGGGCAACGGAAGTTGGGGTGGGTCCAATAATTAGAAGTGGTTCTTTAGTTTCAAGTAAGTTACTCTGCTTCTCATAGGATCCCTCTGAGAGGCTCTCCTGGTCCCCATGCAGGATTGGATTAGTGGGGTCTACCGTTATTCCATTGAACATCAAAGTTGATAGGGAGGGACTTTCATGGCTACATATGGTGGGTGAGGCTGACTCAGTGGGAGGAGAACTAGGCTCAGTGGTATGCGCATCATCTTTCTGATCAGGCGCGACGTGGGCTTCTACTTGGGCCATTTGGGTGGGCGTCAGAGTCGGATTACTTGGGTCCAATGTCACGCTCAACTCCTCATCAGCAGGAAGGGGAAGGACTCTCTACTAGTGGCATGTTATTCTTCAAAGTAACCTGCGGGTAGGGAGCTACCACTGCAACCCCAGGGGAGCGTTTCCCTGTACCCTTGTTCCCTGTGGAGGTAGGAGCGGGTGGTAGGGACTGGAATGAACTGGCTGGGAGGGTGTTCACCGATGGATGATATGTCATTACAGCTACTGAGGGAATACTTTTATGGAGGGGTTTTGCCCCTACTGAATATGTTAAAGTAAATGCAGCCTCCATGGATACTAGGAGATGATCCCATGTGGCATTGCTAGCTGAAGGATTGTCCAAGGCTGTTCTGAAAGCTGCCACTGCAATGTCCGTAAAAATCTCAGCCAAAGGTACTAATGCCGTGAAGGCCTCTACCAGTGATGGAAAGTCAGGGACCTTCTGGTGGAGGTTAAAGAGACGGTAAAGGAAGGATGCTATAGATTCTGGTGCTTTGACCGCATCAGATACTATACTAAATATAGTAGTGTGATTCCCCAGTTTGGTGGCAGCCTGTAGTACTCCTCTCTGACCCAATGGCGTGCTTCCTCATCAAGAGCATCCAAAAGAGTTACACTTCTCTGTGCGTCAGTGGGAGTGGGAGTTTGGGACTCCCTAGCAGCAAAGTGTACACGAAGCTCAGCTAGAGCATCTAGCGCCTTTTCAGCTACTTCAGGTGATGGGACTGGAGGGATTCTCATTGTTACTACACTTGCCAAAGGTGCAGCCTGGTTTGCTGGTGCTGGATGAATGTTGTTCCGGGTTGATAAAAGTTGTTTGCAGGCCCTGCAGAAGGAGATAAGCAACCAGCAAGAGAAGACTAAGTTGCATAAAAAATGCAAGTTTATGGTGATTAAGTAAGCAACTGCTTTGCCTGATTCCATGAGGAGGGCGGAAAGTGCTGAAGTTATTGTTCAGTCCATTATGTCATGGAATCTGCTGATTAAAGTAAGACTGGGCTTCCAATCTGGTTGTGTAACAACCCAGTTAAAAGTCCAGAATGCCAAGGGCATAGAAGTTCTGAGCAGTTGTAGTAGGGATCCTCTACTATTCTGTTGATGGAAATAGAAGTTAATAAACATACCAAAGGCCCCCATAACAAACCAAATGGCTGCAATGGGGGCAACCGTGGGTCATGCTGGGGCATCCCCCAAGGGTGGGAGAGGCAAGGAGGATGACCAATTCTCCTGGGTTTGCAGTTGTTGACCTTTGGCTTCATTTTCTAACCATTTTGGACTGATTCATCATAGTAAAAATCTTCTGAAAATTATAGAAATTTTCAAAATTTTTTGAAATGATGATCAGCCTCACAAATTGAATTGAATCAAATTGCTCTGACCATCAGGAGGCCTTGGGCCTCATCTTGCATTCATTGAGAGGTTTTGGGTTGGATAGAGAGGTTGGGTACATTGCCAGCATGGCAGTTTGATTTTTTTAATTGATTTGGCCCAGATTGGCCCTTGGTGAAATGGCCCAGATGGTTTGTGTAAGTCTTGGGGAGTGTCCTTTGGCTCTCAATTGAGCTATCTTTCCATTCCCAAGTAAGAAAACGCCAAAGAGGATGGCGGTACCACTCATCACCCAGGGCGATCTCGCTCACATAGTTGATGAGCGATGGGTGACAGCTCATCCGCTTCAGATCCCACCCCCAATTTCCTCACTCACCTCGCAGAGCTGTTGCGGGGAATCAGTGAAATCTGTGCCAAGATTATCAAACTAAAAACAGTCATGTCTAATTTGGGTGGCAATCAGGCTGATGGCCAAAATTCAAATAGTTGTAAAAGCATGAGAAATGAAACATCAGCCAGATCGCCTGAAAGTTCTGATTTGACCCCAAAATCAGCAGAACAAGTATTGGGCGCAATTGACAAGAGTTTGAAACCCTCCAATAGTAATTCAGGCGGTGCGCCCAATGGGTCCCTATTGACCAAATGAATGGTTAATTGACTGAGCGCGGATGGGTTGACCGCCCCAAACCTGTTCCCAACCAAATGGCCCCATCCCTATATTGGATGGCCTTGGGGGATTCCTGTCACTCGTTGGGCCAAACGCCATCATTCTAACCATCAGAAAATGCAATTGACCCCTGGTCCAGATGGTTGAGTCAAACCAACAGAGACTCAGCCCATCACCAAATTTTGTGATGACAGTTCCCAAAGAATAAACCTCCCCCCCATTACCATCCAATTCGCCATTTAGGCCAAATTTGTGGAACCTTGTCATATCACTGTCACTACCCAATTGATCACTATTTAATCAGTTGCATGGCACTGAGAAAATTGTTGGTCAATTTTCTTACTTTATTTCCCAAATAAAATTTCAAAAAAAACCCAAATTTTTATAGCCATTTTCCTAAAGAAAAATCACATCCCAGATGGCATTTCCCTGGTGGTCCACCACTCCGCACTCTGGGTGGGCCTTACCAATTCTCTTGGTGACCATGGTTCCTTCCATCACCAATTGGGCTCAACAAATTAGAAATTTTTGGCTCTACAATCCAGCTCTCTCAACCTTCTGGCAACAATGTGTAGGCACTTCGTGGTCTTATGTCCGCCAACTGCAAGGAAAATCTGCCTCCCCACCACCCCTGATGAAATGATTTTAACAAGTGAGAAGCTCGCAGAAACTATCACAGCAGCTTCCCCTCCTTTTACTAGAACCCCCTGGAGCAGAAGTCTATTCAGTATGATTTGCCATTGGGCTAATCCTAACCCTGATATTCCGCCACCATTTCGTGGTATCCTATTTCCTGGCCCCATATCAAGTCATATGGTCGGCAATGCCTCTGGCATTCTGGCTTGCTTTCTGGATGCTCACACATCCCAACTGGCAGGCTGTTTAAACTTCTTTCGCCGTTTCCATGACAGTTTGGTGCCTGGTTCCCACCTTGCATTTGTGTGGATGGCAAGTCCTCACCCCAAACATAGAATTGTGATTAGTGGAGATGGCCTCACTCTGCCCAAATTGTGCTGAACCACTAGCAGATTGGTGAGGCGGATTAGGTTGAATTTTCCAATTATTTTGTGAAGTGGGAGGCGGACCCAAAGCTGGTCTGCCAGGTGCCAAATGTAAACAGGTCTTTGCAAAGAGTTTGGTGAATCTGAGAACTCTTCCAAAGTGGCGGATTGACGTCATAGGCTTGCAGTGAATTCCTAGATCACAATCACCATTTGGTGGGCCACCAGATTGATGGCATGGAAGGCATACTTGCGACCATTGGCCCTAGGACACAGATCACTGCATACTTTGCCAGGTTAAGTAAAAGTATCATAAAGAAAGCAGTGGAGCCCGCAGATTAGGTTTTGGAGGGAGTAGTTTTATTAAACTTAAAGGTGAAAATGGACTGACAACTGATCCATACAGAGGCAGTTGCCTTATATATGTGAAGTGGGGAAAAGGGGGCCATGGGTACGTTTTACCTGGGCAGCAGTAGCTGACATACTCATGGGTACTCAGCCTGAGTTTGAGGTTTCGTCATCCAGCTTATGCAAAGGTTGCAGAACTCTGGCAATGTAATTGTTGGATCTGCCAGGGAGGGACCCTCACTGATCCAAACATAAGCGTATTAACTCAGATTAAAGGGGCAGCTGAATTGAGTTCCACCAGAGTCAATTCTAATGGATTCTTATAAAATTTTTTAGAATTTCCTGAAATCAAATTTCTGACTCAGATTGGCTTCCCCAGAACCATAATTTCAGATGCTGTGTCCTGACTAGGTTTTATGACTTGAGAGCCCTTTCCTGAGTTTTGAGGTCCATTTTCTTATTTTCCAAGGATGTAGAAGATGGCGGAGTGGGGCTCAGTGGGAGGGGAAGCTGCTGCTGAAGGCTTCTGGCCTGTATTACCTCTTTACAGACCTCTTTTATCCTTTAAATCAAAGCAGAAGCAGCCAAATGGGGTACTGTGGTGGGGTTTTGTGGTGGGGTTTTTTGGTGCCAATGCAGTGACCCAATGTTCATAAACTACATGACCCAAGTCCCCCAGTTGAGCCAAGAGCTCCACAGGGTCATTAGAACCCTTCTTCTTCCTAAAAGGGACCTTTTTCCCGATCTAGCCCAAGAGGTTGGGTCTCTAGACTTAAACTCAGCACCGCTTGAGACAAGGAAGTGGACTATGGGGCCTGTTCCATAAGTAGTCAGCCCTGACATCAATTCTTCATAGGGAGTTTGAGGGGGAAGGTATAAGGAAAGTTTGCAAATGTCATACAAGTGTGGTAATATCTGGGAGACGTGTTCAGGTGGTGGTAATGAATGTGTTTTTATAAATAAAGGGCATTGCTGCCAAAGTGGCCGCATCCTCTTCAGTGGGGAATCCAATATCAAAATAGCCCTTGTAAGGGTGGAAGTCAATAAATCCTGCTGGTGCAAAAGTGGACATCGCCAGCTCAATTATCGCCTTGTTGATATATGGGAAGTGACATCCATGCTTAACGTGGAGGCAAAAGAAAATATTGGATCAGGGTAGGGCTATGGGGTGGGAGCAGGTTGGGTGGACTCATGCCAGGTGCAGTATTAAGTCCCTTGGAGGGACAAATCGGCCAGTTGCATTTGGTGGGCTGGATGAGCCAGTCAACATGAATTTTTCTGCTTGGTGGTAAATGTATTAGGTGGAGCCCCACTGCCCCACACTGGGGCAGCAGGTGGTGGAGCCAAGGACATGAAATGAAAATTGGTACAGTGAGATGATGGTGGAAAATCAACTTGTTTTTTGTAAAATTGCTCAAAATTGATGTCAAATGGAAAGAAAAACCTGCACTGGGAAAACAAAGGAACAGGCACCGCAATTACTAAAATTAAAGATTATGGGCCCTATAATGGTTGCAGCAACTTTGTTGGGGACATATTTTTTAAAGATTAATAAACTTTTTAAAATTATTCTATATTTTAAAATTATTGCTTTATGAAGGAAAGTACAAAATAACCCAGCACTCTAATGTAGGAAGAGTGCTGGATTTTATGTCAAAAAAGGGGGCAACTTGTGCATTTTTATAAAACTAAGGTGGCTGTCAAATATTCACAGGGATGACAGGAGTTTAACTAAAATCATTTTCAAGTCTTTCATTGTTCACTGAGGCCTCAATAATTAGATATGGCAGATGGCTTGTGCAATGATTTGATGTGAGGATTTACAACATCTTTTTTGAGTGCTAAATTTTATGCTCCAATTTCCTTGGTATTTGCTTTGCCTGCGCTAGTTTTAAAATTGTATCTGTGAAGTTATAGATTTTTTGTCTGGAGATTTTCCCAAAATTTGTTTTGGTAATTTTGCCCCCTTCAGGGATTTGAACATAATCTGCCAGTATATGTGCAAATCTCTTTTCAAATATCCCTAATTTTTTAAAGTATGCCCCAGTAGGTTTGGCAATGATATGGCTGTTAGGGAACCCTCTGGCTTGATTTCAGGGGAGTTTTTATTCTGGGAGGGGCGGTAGACACTCATTACACATCAAGGCTGTGTACCAAGTCTGTTATCTTCTCCAGTGGCAGCGCTCAGGTGACATTCTTTTCTTCATTCAAAAAGGAGTGCAGCATTCTGTCTAGCCTGATGGCCATGGTGGGAACCCTCACAGAAGGATTGGTCTATAAATAAAGGCTCTAATCCATGAAATTTTCAGATCCAATTAAACTAACAGCAAATGTATGAGGCTATTGAAATATTGAAAGAAAAAATGCATGAGATTCCTTGAACCTAAACAATTGCAGAGGTAATTGAAACTGAGTTTGACTCATAAAAGGGCCTTTTAAAGATAGCATTAGAGTTAAGTTAAGTTTAAGAAATATATAAATGTTAAACTAACAAATAGCTAATAATATAGATTTGAGCAAGCGTAGGAATTTAATACTTATTGGTTTAATAGAAAAGAAGATTCTGTTGCCCTCAATTCTGGCTTATTAAGAAGTTCTTAGTATAAATTAAATTTTCTCATTTTTTAATAAACTTATTTATAGAAAACAATATAGATTAAATCCTTATTAATAAAAACCTGATATTGAATTCAGCCATCTTGTTGCATCAATGTTCACACTCTTTTGAAATCAAGGTGCTCTGCTGAGTTTGTATACTATTTTAATAATAGTGCAGGGGTTAATCACCCCAAAGTGTGGTAGTATGTGAACATACTGTTCACTTTCTGGAGTGATATCTCTTCTGTAGATGGTTACTTGATTATTATTTTTCAACTCCTTCATTAGCTTGTAAAAAGGTCATGTCCAAGATGATTCTCATTTACATCTTCTTTTTGTTGACTGCTGTTTTATAAGGCTTCAATTGTTTTGCTTGAGCTTTTGATAGTTGAGGCCTCTTTAACCTGTGAGGAGACCCCTTACAGAACATTTATTTTTTTGGTAGAGGTGACTCCTGAGTTCACCTCCTAGTTTCATTTTTCTACTTTTTTTGTTTTGATACCCTACCCTTATTTATATCTATTGCCAACATGGTACTGCCTCAAGTCTCTAAAGTAGTTACCTTGCCACATTAAGCACCCAAGGATGGTTTGAATATAATTGTTTAGTGATTGCTCTAATTTATTATCATCCCATGAGCAGAAACTTACCTTTCCAAACCCCCATTGAGTGCTATCCCTCTTCCTTTATCACTTCCCAAGGGTGACAACTTCCTTTCTTTGGTTGATCCTTCTGTCACCAAACTTTTCTGTTTTCTGCATCTGTCCCCTTGTATCTTTAGTTTGTGTGCTGTTCCCGGCATTTGAGTCCTGAGATATACATTTAAGCCAGATAGCATTGCACAGATTCCTTAACATCTCCTATGTAACCTTTAGTATCTAAAGATTTTAGCTCTTTAGTTAATAACAGTTTAATAGCTAAACTGTTTGATCTCACTTTTGAGTGATTTATTTAAAAAAAAGTTTTTATATCCACCGCCATCTGGCCACACCCATTTCCTATTCAATGTCCTCAGATCCGCCGCCCTCTACCCCAGTGTGGGGCAGCGGTGCTCCACCGCCTAGCATTTTCCACCCAGCGGGGAAAATTATTTGGATGGGCTCGAACAGCCCGCCCACCTTGGCTGGCCAATTTATCCCCCCATGGGACTTAGCGCTCCACCTGGTGTGCATCCACCCTTCTCACCCCCATCCACTTGCCCTCCCTCATTCTGCCATTCAATTTTGCCTCCACATTGACTATGGGCATTTATTCCTGTATGCTGACAAGGCAATTAGCAACCTAGCCATCGCGGCCTTCACACCAGCTGGCTTTATCAACTTCCACCCATTTAAGGGCTACTTTGATATTGGGTTCCAAACAGAGGAGGACGCTGCAGCAGCGGTGATAACTCCTTTAATTTACAAAAATACCCCTATTCCCACTACCCATACTCACCTCACTTCAGACACCACCCTAGTGGTGTCATTTGCAAATCTCCCATCACACCTCCTGCCCCAAGTTTTATATGACCAGTTGGTCACAGGGCTTATGGCACTCAGCCCAACCTCATCTTTGTAGTACCCTCTGGTATGGAGCACCTCGCTGCCCCTTGTGCAACTGCCACCATCATCCCACACCACCCTGCCATAGCCCACCAAATCCCCCCCACACTAGTGTCACAGCAGCACCAGAGCATTTCTTTTGGGCTTGGGTCAATAATGGTTGGCAGATTTGTCCCCTCTGCTTTGGGCTCAACCATGCAAAAAAAGCTTGCCCACATGCCACTTCCACTAATGCAGCTTCAGAGCCCCCCTCCATGGGTCCTGTATGGGGCACTTTGCTGCCCCCTCCCACCCTCCACTCTTGCTTGATGAGCCAGAATGAGAAATCAGCCCCCCAAATATTCCAGCCATACTCTCCCACCTAAGCCCACCCCAGCCAATCAGAGCCAGGCTTAGACCACCCTTTGCACCCTTCACACCCACCCATTTACCCATCCCACCCACCCAACTTCTAATGCCACTATTCTCATGAACCAAAATCCATGGGACCTATTGGCAGAGGTTGGTAAATCAGGTAATGTTCTCATTGGTGAGCTTTCCAGTCAACCTCTCAGCCAATACAATTATAGTCAGGCTGAATTTTTCCTTCCTGACTTTGATGAAACCCCACCCCCCAGATATTTCACTCCTCTGCCCAATGCAGCCCCCTATCAAAGTGACCACCAGCTCACCTTAGCTGCAGTGGCCTCTCCCCGGTGCCTAACCCTATGCACAGCAGTGGCCCAATCAGTGGCTCAGTTCTAGCATAGCCTGCCCACCCTCTTCTTCTCCCCCAACTTCCCTGAATCTACATGCAGCAACATCTCAAAGTTATTTGATGATGCTGAAGTTGCTGTCATGAATGTTGCAACGCTTGCCAAATTCAACCCTTTGGCTAAAATCACCTGCCACAGTATCTCCCTTTTTACCCAACTTCCCAAAGCCCGCAAAGAAGCTGAAATTCTTGTCGCAGCATTTATTGAAGTGCTATACCACACTAATCTTAATGATGAGGTGGAAAACTCATACTACAATGACTTCCATCCCCACTACACGGATGCTCCAATGCCCTGGTTCTTGGCTTTAATCCGCTACTTTAATCAAAATCCCATGATTGGGGTGCATTTGTCTGAAAAGCAACCCCCTGACCCCCCCTCACCCTCTGCCATGGTGGGTTAGCAGTTTCCGCTCCCCACCTGGTTAGTAGTTTTATTTCTTTCCATTCGTTTTCAATCAGTTTTTTATTTTGATTTCAGTATTGTCTGTCCCCTGGTCGGCATACCTCAAATAAATTTAAAATATTTTAATAGCTAGAGATTTGCCTCTTTTATCTTGTGCCCAGGGTTATACTAGATATGCTTAGCCTTTACTAGTTAGCATATGGCTCAATCAAATATATTTTTAGATGCAAGCAAAATGCTAGAGTAAGAGGGGAGGATACCCAAGTGGTAGAGTATGGACCCTTACCACTACCTTCCCCAGTTTGATCCCGGTAGATGACTTTGGGTAGGGGACGATCACGACTGTGTTGGCGTTGCGCACCAAAGCCCCGAACTGAGATAGCGAATAGCAAAGGCGGTCCATGGAGTTCCTGGCCTATCATACGCCGTGCATGGAGGTTTTTCGGGTTTTATCCTTCTTTCCATTCATTCGAGTTCCCCTTAATCGGTGCGGTATGGCCCCCAGGTCGGCTCACTTGAATAAAATTTAAATTTAAAAATCTATATTGAATTTTGTATTATTTTACATTTTATATTAGGGTGTTTAATATTTAATGGGCGCATCATCTCTGAATCTTGATTTTAATGTAGTACATTCTTTTTTTTAGTACTAGATAATGTAGCACATTCTTAGTCATCGGTTTAATATTTATTGCTTGACGGCTAAACGTTCAAAAATATTGGGGAGCCGGGAAACTTTACGTAATTGTCGTCCTCTGATTGAACGCTTCAAATAAATATTTTGCTGCATAAGTCCATTATAATCAAGGATTTAATTAAACCGGTTGCAGCTTAGTTGAGAAATCTATAGTTAACACAAGATTACATCAGTTCAAGTCCTTTATACTTTACTGCAACATCGATTTAAAGGCCCACTTTCTGAGCTTGCCTCTATCATGTCTTCAAGACTTAAGCATATCACCCTTAAGAAGAAAGGTATGAGAGAATTGAATCAAAAACTTTATCGTTTTGGGGCTCAAAGTTTAAATAAAAAGCACACGCTCAATATCCATTCAAAGATGAGCGAGGCTTTTATTAAGCCCACCCAAAAACATTTCCTTTTGATGAAAACTGTCATAAATCTTTTAGAAAAAAATCTATCTTCACTAGGAAGCTCTTCTATTTTAGCACTTCGGAAATTAGGTACAGGTTACTGCTATTCTCCACTTGACGAACTCACACCACTTCCAAACAACTCCTGTAGCCAAGATTTGTTTTGTCCCAAGAATAGGAAGAAATCAGATTCTAATTATTTTTCCGAAACTTCTAATTGAAATCGGACGGTGATACATGCAACAACGATAACACACTTAACCCCAATGGTTACAAGTTTTCAAATAGATATAATGCTTTATCTTCAAACTCAGCAGGTCTCAATCTTACAAAAGAGTGCTTTGTGCAAAAAATGCTTTTTGAAAAAACTTAAGTTTATCCAATATGATTACTTCTTCGCGTCGCTATACTTATTTAAGAAGTTGCATGACTTTTGATCACACTCACTTTACTTTTCAGTGCATCACAATAAACGCTTATTATAGTAGTTTTAAGTAGTTTTAACGATAATCTCAACTTCTGAAATTTCTGGTGGGACAGGCATAAATATGTGAACCTACTTTTTCAGATAAGTTTATATCATATCAGACTTGGACTTTTATATGAACTACGTTATTATTTGAATATACTTCTGTTCAAAGCAAGTAAGTTATTTCTCTTCGGTAAGATTATGAGGTAATTTTTTAGTTTATCCTTTTAGTTTCTATTGTTTTTTTTGTCATTTGCGCTTTGCTTAAAACAAATTTCGGGTTTAATTCAAATCTTCCTTGATAAAGCATTAAAGTTCTAAGATATTTATACAGAAAATTTTGAAAATACCGCTTTTATAATTCTAAATTAATTCGGACGCTTATATATCTATATTTTAACTTAGATAATACTTGGCTTATTTATATTTTAGAAAGAGTTTATATTCAAGTGGAAAAAATTATAGCGTTTGCGCCTTTACCATAAGCATTTATATTTGTTAATAACTTTCTTTGAAAGCTTAAGAATAAAATCTAGTGTGAGCTTAAGAAACTCTGTTTTAGAAACCTAATTAATTTTAAGCAAAACAAGCTTGGTTCCAATAGCATATGTTCTTTTTTGCGCCTATTTTTCCGCATATTTACTAGCATACTTATGATTTCATATGTTAAACCTTGTTGCTATAAATAAATTTTTATTGGCACTCAATGAATGACCTATTTATCGGCAAAATTAATATCTGGTTTATTCTAACTAGTCTTGACTTTAATCTTAAATGTTATTTAATAGAAATAAAAGGATGAAATGAGTAACATGGTATATGTCTGTGCTTGAAAGAATTGAACAAGACTTAGAGCCGCGCGGGTCTAACTATTTTAATATCCAATAAGGACACTGCAGTGATGAAATCTCAATTTAAGTCAACAATAATGATTTTTTACATAACCCTACTATACTCATATTTAGCTGCACAATGAACATTTTTAACTTTGCAACAAATGATGCCAAGCTTCGAATTATTGGCTATAAACTAGACTTATGGCTTATAATATAATGGTTCAATTGCTATGATTAATTCTTATTCTCTAAGCAGTGATTAAGGGCTATAATCTGTTCTAACAACATATTATGGTTAGTTTTTATCTTTTCACTAGCAATTAGCCATCTTCCAAGTTGATTTTATCAGAGTAATTAAAATCAGCTATAACGATTTAGAAACTCTATTAGGATTAACAATTATACCTTTTCAATATAGAGTAAATTTTCTATCATTCACCAGCTTACTAGACTGAAGAAAAACTATTACTCTAATATGTATTAGTATATAAAGTTCAAGGTTTATTTGTGTGTTATCCCATAACGTTTGTTATACTGAATTAAAACTTATAAAGTAAACCAATAGATGGATTAAACTTTGGGAGGGTCTAACATATAATTTATAAAGTATTTAAAACATTAATTTATTAGATAAACAATGAAGCGTCTTCACTGTATGATAAATTTGATACGATTAACTAATTCTATATATCTAGATCAGTGATACCCAAAGTGGTCTGTACCGACCCCCAGGGATCCATGGAGCCGCTGAGGGGGTCCGTAGCAATTTAAATTAGATCAGGAGTTCATATGGACCATTTTGAGAACCACTTAATTTAAAAAAATGTTAATGAAACCTACTTTGAACTTTAAAATGCTCTATTTATATTTTAATTTCAAGTCGCCATTCACCATATAGAACATCAAAGTTCAATTTGTAATTTTGTGTATTATGCAGTTGTGTTGAGTTATTTCACTTGGGGTCCATCAAAAAAATATTGCAATGGGAAGAAGTCTGTCAGCGAAATAAGTTTAGGAACCACCTATCTAGATGAGTAAAAAAATACTCACAAATGATCAGTTGGAATAATTTTTGTAATTATTATAGGCTTACTAACAGACAATTTTATCTCGGTCCTAGAACATCTAGTTTTAAAAGTAAAGATCATGCTGTATGCAATTTTTACTTATATTCTCATATATTTTCTATTCTAGTCTGAAGGTAAAGTAATTTTGAGAGTGCTTTCTTAGCCCTTAGTATCATTAAAATGAGTAATATTTATACATAGCTCGGTAACAACATTTTAAATCTTTATACATAACTTTGTCTATACTATGCAAAAAGTAACCTTTGTCTTTATATCTGTTTTAGATAATTCAACATGATATTATATCTTATTATAATTTTTTATAAATAATCTGAATTTCTTTTAGTAGAGGTTTTGGTATCATAATTAATATAAATCTAAAATGATGATCAAGCAAGTATTCAACACTATCATATTCTATATAAATAGACCTATTAGTGGTAAATAAAAATTAGCTTTTATACTTAGGATATCTCAGAAGGTTGTTTATCCTGTAGGATGTTTTTCTGCCACCACTTAATGTGTTCATAGAAGGGTGGTTAGCCGAGCGGGTAAAACTGCTTCCACCCCTAGTGCAGGTTTCGAGTTCGAAACCTGTACTGGCTAGAAAAATTCTCGGTGTGGTATATTTGTCCCAAGGTCGACCCACCTCGAATAATTGTTAATGTGTTTATAGGGTTTTCCAGGCCAATTTGCACATTTTTAATGATTTTTGCATCCGTTGCAGGCCAAATGTATTTTACATTGATTTTATCTATTACAAGTCATATCATAAAATTTTTCGTTTTGAAATGTAAAGATGCAAAAATCAAAAAATATACAAATTGGCCTGTAATGGATGTATATTGGCCTGTAAAAGCCTGTAAGACTACATTTGGCACATAACAGGGATAGGTATGGTATATTTAACCAAGGGTCAACCCAACTTAAATAGCTCACTATACTTAAAAGAAAATTATCAAAATAAGTTTTTAAATTTCTAGTACCATACCACAAGTTAAAAAGTCTCATGTGCTTCATTTCAAACTTTAAACCATGAGGTATGAATCCTGCTTTATAAAATTATGTTGCCATCTATAATCAATTTTTATAATCTAAACTAATAAGAGTCATTTATTGTTTATATTTAATCAAATTTATAAGAAAAAGCTTTGATAATTTTACAGATTTGAACTATCAATCTATTTTTATTGAAAATAAAACAGTCTAATTTTTAATATTACTTTAATAATATGTAACCTTTTTAGACTGCTCGCTCAAGTCCCCAAGTTTACTGCACAGGTTCAATATGGGATGAACTAGGGTATTGATATAATTAAAGGTGGCAATAGTTTGGAGACTATTGACCTAGTTGAGTTTTCACAAACAACCATCAAACTGACTTTGAATAACAGAAAAGGGATCCTTTCCCTTAAAATCTCAACACAGAGATGTGGAGCACTTAACTAACAATATCTTAACTTAAGGATATCCTACTCTTCAGCTCTTATCCCAAGAGCAACAAATACAATAGATGTATAATATTAAAATATTCAAGCTTTTTCTGTCTGCTTTATTTTACTTCAGTCAAGGGATTTTATAGGAAATCTGGTGCCAACTATTATGTTGACATCTCCCCGGGGAGACGGCCACCATCACTGATAGATTCCATTCTAATTCATAACTTTAAGCGGAATTTTCCTTCCTCCTTCAGGTTTTGCTATCTAGGATTATGATATCAGCTAATTAACCTAAGGTGGTTAAATTGCAATCTGCTACCAGAAGCGTTGTCAACACTTCAGCAACTAATAAATTCCCTGAGTAGATTGGTAACTAAACCCAATTGAATAATATAATATGATTGCCAATAATACATTTGGCAATCATATTATATAGTAAAATATTGTTAGGATCATCCCTGGCAAAACCATTAGCAATCCAGTGGATCACATCTCAGTAGAATAAAATCCCAATGGATTAGCTAATATTCCATTAGGACAACTTTCACCAATAGTTATCATTTTCCTATGATAACTCATCCACTAAGGTGAACCACCTAGTGGAAAAAGCAAATCTGAAATAATTTGATTAGCTGAATGATATGGGAAAATCCTAACATCATATAATCTTACCACTACTGAAGTTTGATTAGTAAATCTTTATTTAACCGAGGCAAGCTGACCAGGGGACAGGCATTACCAAAAGAAAGAAATGATATGAAACCTGAACAGGATCAGCTCCTTCGAAGAAAGTTTTTCCACCTGCGGATTGGGACTCGGATTTTTCTGGTTACGTCATGGGCAAGGTTTTCGTGTTATTAGACCTACTAACCGCCAATAGCTTCCTTTGGCTGGCACCCCGATCGATGTGCGAAGGGCAGGAATCGAACCTGCAACCTTCAGGTTGGTAGCCATACGCCCTACCGACTCGCCTTCCACCCCCTTGATTAGTAAATTTATTACATAAAAATTTTATCCTTCATCTTTATAAATTATAATGACATCTTATAGCATTTTTAAAAAGTTTACTGTTCAAACAAGTGATATAAAATGTAAATTGTAAGTAGTGCTTTTATTAGCACTAGGTATAACCCTAAGTTGGCCTAAGCTTTCTAATGTGAGCTTGAAACATATTTCATGCAATTTTACTAGAAGATTGTTATTAAGTTTTCTAAAAAAATCTCTGTTTTGTACTGTCAAAAATTTTAAATTAGCAATAAGTATGGTCTGTGGTGCTTAATTCTGATGATATGAAGATTGTTGACCCTTAATTAGTTAACATTATCAGCTCACATTTTGCTGTAAGTTTGTATGCAGCAACTCCCCAAACTTTTAAGTAATCAAGCAGCTAATGTAAGTCCTGAGTCAGCCCTTATATCTGGACAAGTAGGAGCACCCCTACAGAACCAACAAGGGACCAAGAAGGCTGCTGCAACCCTCACTAACATGGGTAATATAGCCCATGTAGTGGATGAGCAATAGGCATTGATTATCTGCTAAAGGTTTCTCCTCATATGGCCCTCCCTAATACCCATGATTTGCTGATAAAGATTAGAAAGTTGTGCAAGGAGGTGGTGGAAGCCAAAAGGCATTATTAGCCTTCAGGTTGCCTACTCATCAAGTGCCAGATTCATCAAATGGGGTTATTGGCATTTCAGCTGATGGGCCAAGGTAACAAGTAGTAGTTGTATGCTTTCCTCAAGACCTAATTTGATACAATGAACTTAACCAGCTTAAGGCTAGTTAAGAGAACCAAGGGAACATTAACCCTTATATAAATAAAATCATAAGAGGTTAAGTTTATCAAAAAAGAATATTACTATTTAAAGTACTAGGGGAAATCTGGATTATGATAAGTGATAAGTGATTACAACATGTAAGGGTGGACGCAGGTTCAGGAATATAGGAGGCAATGGCACAGTCCTGGTTTAAGTTGGAGTCGACCAGAATTTATTATTGAAGGATGGACTGAGTTCAATAATGGTAACCAAGTAGTCAGTGCTCTGACCTTGGGTCACTTTACTTTAGAGGCTGACTTGCTGCTCAGGAGGTCTACTCCATGCAGATTAGACACCAAACCTTCACTAACATCACAACCGCTCTCACCAAGAAAATGCTTCTTTGATAATACCCCTTGTAGCATCAATCACTTTTATAACTGTCTGTGCCCACGGTTATCTTCTTGACACTCTTAGACATTTTTGACATGCATTGGCCCTTAGAACTCAATGGAACCTTTCCAACCTCTTCCTTAGCATTATCAACACCAAGGTATCCACAACAGAGAGGATCTTATTATAAACAAGGTAAATCTCAGGCTGATTACTAGACACTGAGAATTTGGTTACTCTAAAACTGGTTACTGGCAATTACTACACTTTATACAACAAAATTGGAAACAAAAGGTTTTCTTGAGATTCTTGATAAAGTATTTTATTATAATAAAATGTAGAGTATATACACTTCAAGGGAATTTTTATATAAAAAATACAATATTGAAAAGTAATTTGGGATTAGGAGTTTTTATGTGAGGGTTTTTCAAGATTGTCTAGTAAGGTGGCATCTGACTGATGCTTTAGTAGCTACATATGTTTGTAGAACTTCTTGTAGCCATGAGCTCCATCTTGTGGTAGTTACCCCTGAACCTGGATGTTCAGGGGCCTTTATGCTAGGCCCCAATTCTGGGTGTTGGACCATTGTACCTTCTTGTAATATTGGTTGATTACTAAATTTAGTATTATCCTCCTTATATTCAGGTTTGAGCAATGGTTCTCCTAAGGTGTGCCTTGCATCATAGCTTAGTGTGACTCTTAAAATTGGATGGCTGTCCAATTTAATACCATTTATCTTTAAACCTCAGACTCTCACAAACCCATAATTTGGTCTGCTCATTGTTTCATCGCTGGTGCAATGCAAATTATTTTGGACCCCTGAAGATATATAAGGGGATCAATTTTCATAAGGAATTTTAGTGGCAATGCTGTCTTCATAAAGTAACTCCTCTGACTCCTCAGGGTGAAAAATATTTGCATGACGTCACCTTGTCCTCTTGTAAAATCTTTGCTCATGACGTCACCCAATTTAGTGAAAATTTTCTAGCTTGCCCAAATATATAAAAGAGCCTCTTGATTCCTCATTTTCAGTGGGCTAGTCACTAGTACCTCTATCAGTTTGAGGGCTGTTCTCACTTATTCCACTGGTAGATGAATTACTATTTGCACCAGTCGCGGCCTCATCCATGACATTTTCCCTTCCAAGATGAAACCTGGGGAATGATTGAAGGTTTCAGACATGATCACTATTAAAAACAACACTAGTATTATTGTCCCAGATGGATTATTTTACTCCTCTCTTTGTCAAGATGGTCGCAGGCCCAGTCTAAAATGGCCTGTAGTTTCCCTGTATGTGTTCCTATCAGGAGATAAAACAAAACCTTGGCTCTATGTTGAATTTAGGTAACTTTACTCCTATAGCTCTCCCATTGGCTTAGAGGAAGGCTTGTTACAATGTTGCTTGAAGATTCTAACTGTATTCTTACCAGCTTTTCATCTAACTCCAGTTTGTAACTCCCAGATGGTAGATTCTTTTGATCCGTTGATATGATCTGTGACAGAAGGGTAGGAAGCGCGGCCTCTTGCCCATACATGGCTTTGAAGTGGAACATTCCAATAACTTGATGATGGCTTAACCAGTAAGCCAACAACGCTGATGGAAACAGCTGGTCCCACTTTGACTTGTAACTATGAGCTATCTATTTTAAAATTTATCATAGGGTACCATTCAATCTTTCAAAAGTTCCATAAGATAATGGGCTTTAGGGGTTAGAAAACTGTTGCTGCACTCCTACAAGACCCATCAATTTCTTCACCACATCTGAGATAAAATTTTTTCCATTGTTCAACAGTAGAACATGAGGGCATCCGTGTCAAGTGATCACTTGAATGTACAAAAAATGGGCAGTTTAATTCGTGGTATACATCTTGATTGAAGAGGCTTTGACCTTTTTAGTGATGTTTTCAATCACCACTGGGATAGACTTAGCTTTTCTGGATGCGGTTGGCAATGGTCCCACCACGTTAATAAAGACATTGCTGAATGGAGCGGTGGGGGGAATTAGCGTAGACTTGAATTTCTCTCCAGTGGGTAAAAACTGGCACAAGATATACACAACTCTAAGGCTTGGTGTACTTCATTGGACATGCATTCCTGGTAAAACCTCTCCTTGAGGTATGTCAACGTCTTTTGTAATTGTCCATAGCACACGTGATTGTGTGCCTCCATCACTATCTCCATACAATCACTGGGACAGATGTATTGGTACCACTTAGTTTGGATCTTCTTTTGAAGATTTTCATTGTCATGACTGGTGACTTTAATACATCTGATCAGGACGCTCTTCAATTACTCAGTTTAGTCCTGTCAGGCCTCTTCAGGTAGCTTAATTAAGCCATACAGGCGATTGCTCTCTGACGCCTGCAGGTGGAATAACAGTAATCTTGAAAAGCCATACATGTTGAGGTGTTTGTCTCCTGTGCAATGTATGATTTTGAAATCATACCCTTGTAAGAGGACATCCCAACGGGCAAGCCTTCCATATAGACCCTTCATGTTTCTTAACCAATGGAATGATGCATGATCCGTGACTACTTTGGAATAGAAAACATATATATAGGGTATGAAATGTTTAACTTCTCTTAGCATGGCCAAGCACTTGCGGTTAGTAACTGTGTAGGTATTTTATGCTTTGTTGAAAACTTTTGAGCAGTACTCAATCAGGTAATTTTTTCCTTATTCATGCAGATATTAAGATTGCGCCAAGTTCCACATCACTTGCATTGGTGTACAGGTATAAGGTCTTGTTTAAGTCCAGATAGGTCAAAATTGGTGCTTCTACCAATCATGCCTTCAACTCTTTGAATGCCTGCTCCTGTTACAGGCTCCACTTGAAATTCATTTCTTCAGTAAGCAGGTAGGTAAGGGGCACTGCCAAGTCCGCAAAATGGGGGATAAACTGCCTTTAGTACTCCAACATTCCTAGGAACACTTGAACGTCACTCATACTCTTTGGTGGCTCCAATGCCACAATTGCATTCACTTTCCTGTCATGAGCCTTAATTCTGGTTTGGATAATCACTTACCCCAGCAACTCCAGCTGAATCTCCAGGAAATAAATTTGTTTCTCTTCCATTTCAGGTTGGATGCGCGCAGCCACATGAAGACCTCCCAGAGGTGCTAAAAATGTTATTGATTTGTCAAACTGAACACAGTGTTGCTGTTGAGTTATATCAACACACACTCATAACTTACAATTGCTAAAAATGAAATCTATCGCTCATTGGAAGGTTGCAGGGGCGTTACAGAGCCCCTGCGGCATCCTCATAGGTTCAAACAACCCTTTGCTACTGATTAGGGCACATTTTTCCTATTCCACAACTAAGAGCTCCTTTTACCAATTGCCGCTAGCTAGGTCCATTGCCAAAAAGTAATTCAAACCACCCACTGCGCCTCAAAGCATCATAATGGTGGTATTGGGAAAAAGGCCTTCTTGGTTAGCTTATTTAGGCAATGGTAGTCCATGACTACTCTATGAGTTCCATCCTTCTTGCGCACCAGTAACAAAGGAGAAGCCCATGGGCTCTTTAATGGATTGATTGGCCTGGCTTCATCTAAATGGTTGAGCTCTTGTGTGATGACTGCATCCCCTGTCTTCAATTGGAAATAAGGTTTGGACTTGAAGGGGATAGAAAAACTGGTGTTTATCTTATGGACCTCTCCTTTGCATAGACTATAGTCATTAGCTGGTATATGTAAAGGTCAGAATTATCCCAGTTCTGACCTCCATAAAAATGAAAAATAACTTGCACACTGACAGCGCCAAAGTACACTAACGTCAAAATAATAAAATAGATTTGGTACCCAAAAAAGACAAACAGGAAGCGAGGTATGTGACCTCAAAACAACCTTTCTTTTATCAACAAATAAAAAGGGCCGCCAAATGCCAGGAGAGTGTCTGTAACTCTCTCATTTCCATAGAGTTGGTGCGGGATACACAGCCACACCACAAGGGTTTTAGTCGCTAGTAGGATTGGAAACAAGACACTGCAGAAGGTGCCAGAGCATAGGGGACCAGGGGATAGGGTTTAAAAACAAGTAAGCAACAAGATAAATAATAAATGACAAACTTGGCTAGACCCCAAGGAGGAGTCCATAATCAAGTGTAGATCGGTGTGGGGGTGCTTGGGTGCCTTGATCTGGAAGGGAACAGGGCGGCCCAATTGTGCACCAGATTATGTTATTAATTTTGTTAAGATAAAATGTCATATATTGTTGGAGATCTCCTCAAGGTGGTCTGCGCACAGGTTCGCCCAAGGGACCATGAAAAAATGTAAAATTAACAGGAAATTTTTATTAAGCAAGTCGACCAACAAGGAAAGTTGTTCATAAGGAATCATAATTAAACAATTGGGGATAGTCAATGATCTGCGGGAGCAGTGCTAAGACTAAACAAATAATTGCACACTACCATCTGTCAAGGCACTGTAGCTCGAGATAGTCTGATCTCAGGTTATTGCTTGCAGCTGTTCTCGTCTGGATTTGGCAATATTAGTAAATGGAACAGTTTTTGAAACCCCGTTCCACAAGCAACTGTAATGAACCATCATGATTAGTAAAACAGCTGGTGCATTTTAATGCCCTTGATATAATGCAGTGTTGAATATCACACTCATCCCCAGAATCAACTTGGGAATATTTTGCCTGTACCCAGCGTTGCTACAGGGTATGTTTTAGGTCAAGGAGGCCTTGCAACTTAACCCTTTTGGCCTCCTCATGCCAAGCCTTGTCCCTAAAATCTGTATCCTCAATTGTCATGTAGCCATGACATTAACTTCTCATTCTTTTGGGGATCCACCCCTCCAGGGGCTTTTGCCATGGAAAAGGTCTCGTGGGCAGGGGCCAGATTCATGGCCCTGAGACTTTGCTTTGACTTAGTCTTGCTGTCTCAGGATAAAGCTCATGAAAAGCCTCAATTAGGTCTAGTCCATGGTCACAATTGCTCACTGTTATTCAACTGTTGACCGCTGCATCAAATACCTTCTAAGATACAAAGTACTCAATCATTCTTCTCACATTGAGAAGCTACAATTTCCTCCACTTCACACTCTGGCGCACAATCGACGAGATAAACCTCTGGATTCTCTGGTGGGAGCCCTCAACAACATCAGCTTACTTTCATGGACTATGGCAAAGATCTGGAACGATGAGCTAAGATCTAACTGGTATGAGGCGTGGCCCACCTTTCTGACAAGCAGTAAGGCCCTACCCTATTCAGTCCTAGCTTTTTGCATGGCTGCTTGATTGGGATGTTTCTAGCATCAAGCATCACGAAATCCCCTTCCTTGTACGCAGGACCTACCCATCTTTACCGTTGGCATTCTCCTTATAAGCTTGCATAGCTGCATCCAAAATTCATGTTCACCCCCTGGTGTACTTTCTTGATAGTCTTCTCAAAGTCCGCCACCGCTTCCACTTTGGAGCCACAGCTGGGTTCCATGTTGAAGGCGGGGTTAACCAATAATTGGCAAAAATGGGGAACAACCAATGAGTGCGTGTTTCACATTGTTATAGCTAAATTGGGCCATGAAAAGATAAGAACCCAATCTGAATGGTCTGCGGCAGTGTAACACCACAGGAACTGTTCAAGCACTGGTTCACTCGTTCAATATGTCCATCTGATTGGGGGTGATTTTTGGTAAAACGTCAGGGGCGAATCTGAAGAGTTTTGCACAACTCTTCGCAAAATACAGAGGTAAACTGGGGACTCCAATCACTAATTATCTCCTGTGAATACCCCATGGAGGGAAAACACATGAGAAACAAAGAGTTTAGCCGTCTCCTTTTGCTGTTACTTTGGTGTTATAAGGAATGAAATGGGCGAATTTTGTAAACTGGTCCACCACTATCATAATAGCATCATACTCTTATATACATGTAGCTCCACAATATTATCAACCAATAGTGACGTCCAGTGGCCCTCTGCCTTTTGAACTGGTACCAACAACCCCGCGAGGGGCTGGCAATTTTGCTTCATTTGGTTACAGACTAGGTACTCCTTATAGTACCTGAAAACTTGTGTGGCTAATCCGTTTCAAATAATAAGTGTGGCGGATCAACTACATTCTTCACCTTCCAAGGGTGTCCAATGGTGATCCCATCATTATAGTTCTGGATAATTTTCAGGTTAAATGGTCTGACAGGAATCCATAGGCGCCCCTGAAACCACAATCTCGTCCTTAATGTGGTAACTCCTGGTAATGTCCTCCTGACTCAATTCGCTCTTGGAGAAGACCATAGTATACTATGCCAACAAGGGCTGTGAAAGGGCTACATTTCTGAACATACCATATTCCTCTGCATTTTCCAGAGGAGCAAGCGCTAGCCTATGGCCAAGGGAGAGGGAAGTTGAGACATGATCTTACCGGTGAAATCATCAAGTGGTGTTATGCATCTCTACCTTCTTAGGATCTGGAGCTAATGCAGGCTTTTTTGGCTCAAATAATCCACCAAACCATTCTCCTTGTTTTTCATAAACTCATAGAAGAACACAACTTGGTCCAGGGTCTCATGCCAGTGGTTTGCCGTGAGATCAGGACATGAGGTGCATGATAGTACAACAAGGCATAGTGATCAGTATGTACATGGAATGGTAGGGATGGGCCATGCAAATGATGACGCCAATAGGTCAACGCCTCAACCACTGCTTATAACTCTCTGTCATAAACGGCTAGTTTAACTCTGGTAAGGACATTTTCTGTAAACTTATCCCACCAGATGCTCTATTCTATCTCCTCCCACTTGTAACAAGGCAGCCCCTATCATGAAGTTGGAGGCATCAGTAGCCACAATAAACTCTTTTTATGGAACTTTATGGCGAAGGACGGACGTTGACAACATGGCTCACTTTACCGCTTGGAAGGCATCCTGCAAAACAGGGGACCACTGGAGCATTTTTGCCCCTCTTGCATTATACAAGGGCACCGTCACTTCAGAAACATTTGGTGTGAGTTTCTTGAGGAACGTACAAGTCCCCAAGAAGCTTTTCAATTCCTTTCCAAAGTTGGGGTGGACCACTCATGGGTCGCCTTACCCTTGTCTAAAGTGATCATATCTCTTTGGCCAAACACGACGTTGCCCAGGAAGGTGACCTGGGGTTGAATAACTCTCACTTACTGTTTTTTAAAGTAAGGTCATATGCCCTCAAACTCTCCACCACTTGTTACAGGATATTGCATGAGAAATTTGATCAGGGGAGAACACCAGAAATCATCCATTTATGCAACCGCGCATACACCCAGCAGGTCCACCAAGGCTGCATCTATACGGTGCTGAATTATAGCAGGTGCATTTTTAAGCCCAAAGCATAATCTGAAACTGAAAAGTTTCCTTTCTGGTTTAGAACGCGTTTAGTCAATACTGGCCCTTCTTGATAAGGATCTGATTAAATTCATTTAAGAAATCCAATTTGGAGAAGACTCTAGCCTTCTCAACATAGCGAGCAAACTGTATGTCCATTGGGATGGGATGCAAATCTGGTACTGTGACTTTGTTTAGGTTCCCATAATCTACACATAGGCATAAGGTACCATTGGCTTTCTACATGAAGAGAAGTGGGGAGCATACTGGGGAGGTACGCTGAAAATCTCGCTTCTGGCTAACTACTACTTAACACACATCTAATGCCACTTCCTACCATATGGTCAAAGGGTAAATTGGGGAAGATATATGTACCATATCAACGGTGAGCTTGAACTCGCAATCAAACTCTGAATGATCTGGTAGTACATTGGTTGAAGATGCATCAAATGAAGAGACTAGCCCCTCCAAACAAGAAGGTAAGGGAATCTCCAAAGAGGGCTTTAGCAACGGAGCAAGACTGTATGTGGATATTGGGCCAGTGGGGAAAATCGCCCTGGAAGTCTGCGTCAGCCAAAGGGACAACTAAGTCATGACCATTCATCAAAGTTAAAGACAAGGTATTGTCATTCAAGTAACTTTGACGTCAAACTTTCGCCACCACTTTGATCCCAAAAATGGGGTATAAGAATTTTTTGATGGCTTGGAAGCGGTCAGCCAAATTGTATCTGACAACTTGATAATCCACTAACCCCAGAACCTTCAGCGTGGGAATACCTTGGGAAGCCCCCCTAACCATACCACCTGACAAGTAATTCAAATCAAAGTAGTCAGCAGGTCTTGGTCCATAAAAATTCTCAGAGGCTCCTGTATCCACCAAAATAGTCATGCTTATTTTCCTTAAAGGGGATGAAAGGGTAGCAGTGAATAAAAAATATCTAGAATGATCTTTATTTATAGCAGACAACGCCAACACTTCACCAGAAAACCCTTCATCAGTCATAAGTATGCCTCCAGTACAAGTTTTTGCACCATAAAATGGAGAGAGATAGTTGACCACTCTCACTACTGAGGTCACATATACCACCATATTTTCACCAGTTGAAATTATATTTTCTTATTTTAAAAGTAATTTTTTCTCCACCTCCTGTGTTCTACAGATCAAGGTAGGGGTCAAGTGTGGGTTCTCAGGTGTGGTTTGGTACACAGGAATGGGGTCCACGTCAGAGCCACAGGACCTGATGCTCAGCTCTTTTAGTTTTATTATTTGCATGACAAAACGTGTTTTCAGGCATCAGTAACCCCATACCTGATTCGCTGTTCAGTTGTACATTTTTATCCAAGGCCATCACTCTCAGGCCCTTTGTTAATGATCCAGCCTGTAGCATGGGTTTGTGGTGCAGAGGGAAATCATTTATAATAAACTGTTTTTGTTAAATTTGGGGACAGACTCATCCAAACCCTCAGATTACACCAAAACAGGGAAGGGATTGGTGAGGAGCTCTTCCCCGTTAAAAGGAAAAACAATAGTCTCAGGCACTAAATTTATAGGGCCAACGCAGGTGACATAGTGGAAGAATCAACTGAGACATTTATTTTAGATTTGGGGACGGACCCCTGCTCACCTACAAATTTCTCTGAAAATAAAGGAATTAAAGGTTGAATCTCTCCTTTTTCAGAAGCGCACGTGAGTTTTTGGAGCCAGTATTTATAGAGGCCACCCCAGGTGAAACCATGATGGCCAAATTACTTGGCTCCTTACAGGGTGTGGCAGGGAAATTTCCCAAAGAGTTTCAATCAACTTGTTAAAGTTGGGAGGGGCGATTGCCATACCAAGGCATTTCTTGTGGGTAGGTCCAACGTGAAACATATAAGTGACGTTTTAATGATGTCTTCCAAAGGTAGGGTAAGGGCCTGTCACAAAATTCATCTTAAATACAATTTCTCTAGGCGGACATTTTGGCGCAGAGACAAAGTCCTCATAGAAGGCTTGGATGGATGACACATCTGGGCGACGCTACTCCAGAAAACGCTCCAAACCCTCAACTGAATTTTACAAAAGTGGCTGTGCGCTAAACATTGCAAAAACCCAGTCGCTGTCTCAGGAGTTAGGCAATACAACAAGCCACCCCATGCAAGGGTGGACAAGAACCAGTTCCTTTAGTTATTTATTAAAAGAGGCTTACAGCGAGAGAAAAGCAAGAGCCTGTTGAATTTTGGAATAAATTTCAGGGGGAAGTCAGTGAATTGTGACAACAGGATAAAAAGGGTTTGAGTCACCAGGTACAAGCAGGTAGGATTAGCACTTCCCAGTTAGTAGCAAGAATAATGCTGAGAAGAATTAATACTAAACCAAACAAAAAATCTGTGATGAGCACATAGAGGCTGTGACAAATGGCTAGCGCACCAAGTTCACTCTTAGTGAGAGCCCCACATGGATAAATCTAATGCATATAAAGTAAAAAGGTTGGTCAACTAATGTCAGGAAAGTGTCTGTAACTCTCTCATTCCCATAGAGGTGGTGCAGGATACACAGCCACACCACAAGGGAACTAGTCACTAGTAGGATTGGAAACAAGACACTGAAGTAGGTGCCAGAGCATAGAGGATTCAGGGACAGGGTGTATAATATAGAGTAAACAACAAGATAAATAATATATGACACAACTTGTCTGGAACTCAAGGAGGATTCCATAATCAAGTGTAGATCGGTGTGGGGGTGCTTGGGTGCCTTGATCTGGAAGGGAACAGGGCGGCCCAATTGTGCACCAGACTTTGTTATTAATTTTGGTAAGATAAGTTGTCATATATTTTGGAGACCTCCTCGAGGAGGTCTGCGCACAGGTCCACCCAAGTGACCATGCAAAACGTAAAAGTAATAGTAGATTTTTAAGCAAGTTGACCAACAAGAAAGTTGGTCATAAGGAATTAAATTAAACAATTTGGGGAGAATCATTGTTCTGCGGGAGCAGTGCTAAGCCTAAACAAACCAATAAAAGTACACTACCATCTGTCAAGGTACTTTAGCTTGATGTAGTCTGAACTCAGGTTATTGCTTTCAGCTGAATTTGTCTAAATTTGGCAATATTGTAACTTAACAGGTTTTTGAACCCCTTTTACACAAAAACTGTATTTAACCTTCATGATTAGTAACATAGCTGCTGCATTTTATTGACTTTGATTTAATGCATGGCCAAGCATCACAAAAATCCCCAGAACCAACGTGGGCATATCTTGCCTGTACACAGCGTTGGTCCAGGGTATGTTTTAGGTCAGTGAGGCCTTGAAATTTAACCCTTTTGGCTCCTCACGCCCAGCCTTATATCTACAATCTATACCCTCAATTATACCCTGTAACCATAACCACAAAAAGAGCTTCCTGAGGAGCAACTGACAATGCTCTTATAGAAGTGTTTAAGGGGAAGAATTCTCAGTGAGCTTCAGAATTGGTGGGCATGCCTTTTTACAGCTGCCCTTTGGGGGCCTCACCTGAACCATTAATTAGGCTCATATGAGCCTAATAAATAATTCTTGTGAAGCACAACCTAGCGTCCAAACTTGACCAAACCCAAATATATTTTAAAAAGAATTAAATCAGGATTCAAAAAATGAACCCAAGCCAAAATTATCATGTTCACATAACTTTATTGAGTGAACAAAATGCCTAGACAAGGTCGGATGTCAGAAGTCCAAAAAGGTCAAGCTGCAGGACCTTCCTGACCTAAAGCACACCGTGGACCCACGCTGGGTGCAGGCCATATATGCTCAGGTTGGTTTAGGGGAAGTGCATGATGCCCATCCCTGTGTTATGGCAGTGGCATTAAAGCAGACTAGTTATCTTCTTAACCAAGATGGTTTTATTTAGTTGTTTGGAGAATGGGGGTAAAAACCTGATCAATTTTTATCATTTCTAAATTGGGATCGCTTAGCTTACAATTATTCACTTCAGTTCATTTGATCTCAAGTGACAGTACCTTGGCCAATGGTGGGTTACGCCGATTGTCTTGTTTAGGCTTAAATCTATTTTTCCAATTGATGACTAGCTTCCCCTTGTTTAAATAGGGTACTTGAGACCAACTTTCCTCGCTAGTCATCTTCCTTTCAATAGAAATCTCATTAGCTTATGTTTTTATATGTTAACTCTGGCAAACCTGTGCGTGGAACTCATTTGGGAGGTCCTTAACAACATCAGCCATTTTACTTACACTAATTTAATTCTCATCTGGTGTATTGCTGGGCCGTCCTGGTCCCCTCCAGAACGAGGCACCCAATCCCTCCAGCCCAGATCACCGCTTGGATATGGACTCCTCTTTGGGGTCCACCCAAGTATTGTTGTTTGTTTTATATTTATTATTACATACCACGTTGAACAGCCATGCCCTAAGTTATTTTAGCTCCAGCACCCTCTGCGGATATATGCTCCCTAGAATACTGACGACTAGTTCCATGGAATTGTGGCTGTGCACCGTGCACCATATTGCTGGTACTGGAGAGTTATAGACACTCTCCTGACAAAAATGCAACGATTGATTGAAACCAACTATCACATCACCCCCACTAGAGAAGGGCACCTTCCCAAAGAGGGGCTCTGCAGTGTGTCATGGTCCCAAGACATCATAATAGAGACTGACCCCAAGGAAAAGGCTGGGCGCCAGGAGGTCCAGAAGGTGAAATTACAGGGCCTCCCAGACCTGAAGCACACCCTAGACCAGCGCTGGGTATGGGAAAAATATGCCCAGGTTGGTCCTAAGTGGGTGCCAAGTGCCCAGCCCCTGACGTCTGGGCAGGCGTTAAAATGAACTATCTACCAAATAAAGGCGGATGGTTTAATTTGGTTAGTTGAGGAACGGGGTTTCAAAACCATTCCATCTATGAAATAACGCGCTTGGGTCAAATCCAACTTTAATCAATCACTTGAGTGAAGTCAGTTTCAGCCTATTCAACTAATTCAGATGGCAGTATTGCACTATTGGTGAGTCAGTGCTTGGGCCCACTGTGGCATAACCCTAATTTCCCCATCCAAGCTTAAATACATTTTCCCCAACCAACATTCCTTATTGGTTGACTTCCCAAATAAATCTTTCCCGTTTAAATTTATTTTTAAATTTTATGATATTCCAAACACTCCTGTACACAAATATCTTTGAAGAGGTCTCACGCTCCATTAACCTTGCTATAGCAAATACCTTGCAGCTATCACGTTGTTCACCATTTGTTCGCCCAGGTTCCCTCCAACCTGGGCCGCTTAGCACCTTTTGCCATGTGCACTGCGTCGCTTTTGGTGGGATTATTGTAAAATTCGTACTACTATGCCTAAGTGGTTATTGCTCCAGCACCCTCCGCTGGACTCTAATTACTTTAGCACTAACAGCAAGTTCCCTGGCGTTGGCCTTGTGCACCGTGCACTGCCACGCTGGGAACAGGAGAGTTATAGATACTCTCCTTACATTAGTCAACCAACCTTTTTTTCTTATGTGCTCAAACTTTTTCTGTGTGGAACTTTTCCAAAGTAAAAACAGTGGCCATTAGCTGTGGGCTCAGGCTGTCATTAGATACACCGCTGTTTCCTCTTTTACCGAAGGCTGGAGCAACTTGGCGTTATTATGGTTGCCTCCAACTGGAAAATATCCACCCTTCATGCTTGTACCTGGTGGATTCGGATGCTTCGATGTCCAAAAGTTGTGATTCCCTGACTTTCCACAAAATTAGTCACTTTCAATTTAAACAAACAAATGTTACATCGCCCACGCTTTCAGATGATGCCAGCGAATTGGCACAGATGGGCCTGGGGGTGGTGGCCTTGGATAACATCGGGCGTTTTGTTGCTGTTTAAAGGATAGGGTCATTTGCATCAGAAAACGCGTTTTATAACGAAAACCTGGTCTCTATCTCTGAACCATTTATTAGTGCATATGGCCTGGATGAGGACCCTATTCCAGTATATCAGATTACCCCTAAGAACTCACGGTTGACCTCTACCATGATTCAGCGCACTCAGGAAGTGGAGAAGGAACTTCATTTAAAATATGATCAAGTATATGCACCTGCAGAAAGCATGGTGGGGTATGTGGCCTCAGTATTAAGAGTGGCCAACCTTTCCTCCCCTTTTTTGATTCCAAAACAGATTCTGTTGTTGTGATTGAGCCAGAGAAAGAAATTTGATGGTGAAGTGTTGTCATTGTCTACCATAAATAAAGACCATTCTGGGTATTTTATACTGACTGCTACCCTCTCCTCTCCTTTAGGGAAGCTCACCACTACTATTTTGGTGGATACTGGCGCCTCTGGAAACTTTATGGACCAGTACTTAGCTGACTACCTTGGACTGAGTTACTTGCCAGGTGATATGGTTAGGGGAGGGGCGTCCCAAGGTATTCCCACTCTGAAGATCATTGGGACAGTGGACTATCAGGTTGGCAAGTACCACTTGTCTGATCACTTCAGTGCGATCAAAAACCTCCTGTTACCTATCATTTTGGGTGTGGAGTGGTGGCGGAAGTTTGACGTTAGAACTAACCTGAAGGAGAATACCCTGTCCCTCATCATGAAGAATGGTTGCACATTTGTTGTGCTTTTGTCAGAAGAAAACACCCCAGGCAAATTGCCCCATTGGCCCTCCATCTTCTTGTCGCCTTGCCTCAATGCAGAAGCCCTCAGTGGAAATTCCTATAGCTTCTTTATTGGAGGGTTTGGAATCCTCTTTTGATGCAGCATCTGCCAACGCACTACCTGAGCACTCTGAGTTTTATTTGTGACTTCAAGCTCATGATGGATCTGGTGCTTATCTATTCCCCTATTTACCCATTAACTGTCCGGGAGGAAGAGGCGATGAGTATGTGGATAAAGGAACAGTTAGCTAAAGGTGCGATTTTTCAGCATACCTCCCCTGTATGCTCCCCCCTACTCTTTGTGGAAAAGTCTGATGGTACTTTGAGCCCCTGCGTAGCTATGGTAACCTCAATAACGTTACTGTACCAGACCTCCATCCCATCCCTTTAAATTCACAGATTGCACGCTATATGGAGAAGGCGAAGGTCTTCTCCAAGCTGGATTAACTCAATGGGTTCAATCAGATCTGGATTAAAAAGGGACAATAGTGGTTGACCACATTCCATACCAGAAAAGGGATCTTCCGGTTTCAGGTCATGCCCTTTGGGCTTGAGAATGCCCCTGCTATCTTTCAACGCTGCATTGATGCCGCGTTGGGGGACCTGTTAGGGGTATGCGCGGTCGCTTACATGGATGATATTCTGGTGTTTTCCCCTGACCAGTAATCCCATGAAGTCCACCTTTGACAAGTGGTGGAGCGGTTAAAGGCAGCCAGCCTTACATTAAAGATTTTAAAGTGTGAGATCTTCAAGTCCCAGGTCACGTTTCTGGGAAACGTCGTGTTTGACCAGGGACACATGATAACTCCAGACAATGAGAAGGCGATTCGTGAGTAGCCTACCCCCACCTCAGTCAAGGAATTGAGGAGCTTTTTGGGGATGTGCACGTTCCTCAAGAAGTTTACTCCTAATCTATCTGAGGTGGCGGCTCCCCTATACAAGGCTAGCAATGCCAAGGTGCTTCAGTGGTCCCTCATTTTGGAGGATGCTTTCCAAGCAGTGAAGTGCACACTATTGTCCATGACAGTTCTTCGCCATGTCGACCCTTCAAAGGAGTTCATTGTGCCTACTGATGCCTCCAACTTCGCCATAGCAGCTGCCTTTTTACAAGTAGGCGAAGATGGGATAGAGTATCCGGTGGGGTATTTTTCTAGGAAATTGTCTTTACCAGAGTTGAATTACGCCATGTATGACAAGGAAGTACTAGCAGTGGTGGAGGCGCTGACTTATTGGTGTCACCACTTGCATGGCTCTTCCCAACCATTCCATGTATGTACAGACCACCATGCCTTGCTGTACTACCGCGCTCCTCATTTTTTTAACCCCACAGAAGACCTGTTGGCATGAGACCCTTGCTCAATTCGCATTCATGTATGAGTTCACCAATGGCAAGGATAATGGTTTGGCAGATGCTTTGAGCCGCAACCCTGCTTTAGCGCCCAATCATAAGGTGGTAGAAGTTCACAACACCCAGGTGATGATTCCTCCAAGTAAACTTCTGCCTCAACGACCCTCTCCTCTGACCAACGGGCCAGCGCTTGCACCTCTGGAAAACGCGGAGGAATATAGTATGTTCAGGAAGGTAGTCCTTTCTCAGCTGCTGGCAGCGGAATATACTACGTTACTTGCAAAGTGTGTGTTGAATCAAGAGGATCTCTCCAGGGGCTATCACATAAAGGATGAGATGGTGTGGTTCCAGGGGCGCCTATGGGTTACTGCTGGACCACTTCGCCTGAAAATCATCTGGGACCATCATGATGGACTTACTATTGGTCATCCTGGTAAAGCGAAGACATTAGAATTAATCTGGCGCACATACAATTGGAAGGGCTTTCCTGCTCAGGTGGGGCGGTACTGTAAGGAATGTTTAGTCTGCAACCAAATGAAGACAAGTCAACCTTTAGCGGGGTTGTTGATACCTGTCCAGTAAGCTGAAGGGCCCTGGACTTCCCTATCAGTGGATTTTATTGTAGAACTACCTGTCTCAGATGGTTACAATGCCATCATGGTGGTGGTGGACTGGTTTACAAAGTTCGCCCACTTCTTTCCATGCAGATCTACAATAAGCGCGGCTGAGATGGCCAGGATTTTCTTCATGCATGTGGTTGCGCTCCATGGAGTTCCCCAAGAGATTATCAGTGACTGGGGACCCCAGTTTACCTCTGTCTTTTGGGAAGAGTTGTGTAAGACTTTCCAGATTATCCCTTGCCATTTGACTGCCTATCACCCACTATAAGATGGGCAGACTTAACGAGTGAACCAGTGCTTGGAGCAGTTCCTACGGTGTTACACCGCCGCAGATCATTCAGATTGGGCTTCTCACCTTCCAATGGCCCAGTTTAGCTATAATAATACCTTGCACTCCTTGATCGGTTGTTCCCTACTTTTCGCCAGCCATGGCTTTAACCCCGCCTTTAACATGGAGCCCAGCTGTGGGTCTAAGGTTGAAGCGGTGGTGGACTTTGCCAAGACAATCACGAAGGTCCACCAGGGGGTTTCCACAAGCTTGGAGGCGGCAATGCAGGTGTATAAAGAGAACACTGATGGGAAGCGCCGAGTGGGTCCTGTGTACAAGGAAGGGGATCTCGTGATGCTTGTAACATCCCTTTCAAGCAGCCTTGCAAGAAGCTGGGCCCAAAGAGGATTGGCCCTTACCGCGTTGTTAGAAAGATGGGCCATGCCTCATACCAGCTGGATCTTCCCCTTCATTTAAGATCTTCTCGGTGTTTCATGAGAGCAAACTCACATTGTTTGAGGGCCCCAAACCAGAGACTCCCAAGGCCTATCTCATGGACGGGGCGCCTGAGTGGGAGGTGGAAGAGATAGTTACCTCCCGCCGCGTTAAAAGAAGACTGGAGTACCTAATATCCTGGAAGGTCTTTGAGCTGCAGAGAACAGTTGGGTTCTAGCGCATGACTGTGTGCATGCCCAAGATCTGATTGAAGCCTTCCACGAGTGTTTCCCCTGGGCTGCTGGATCTCAACCAAAACTGACCGTTGCTGCCATGAAGTTGGCCCCTGACCACAAGAACTTTTCCCTTGTGAAAGCCCCTGGAGGGGGGTTGAGCCCCGTTGGGAGGAGAGGGTAATGTCATGGTCCCAAGACATCATAATAGGGACTGACCCCAAGGACAAGGCTGGGCGCCAGGAGGCCCAGAAGGTGAAATTACAGGGCTACCAGACCTGAAGAACACCCTAGACCAGCGCTGGGTATGGGAAAAATATGCCCAGGTTGGTCCTAAGTGGGTGCCAAGTGCTCAGCCCCTGACGTCGGGGCAGGCGTTAAAATGAACTATCTACCAAATAAAGGCGGATGGTTTAATTTGGTTAGTTGAGGAACGGGGTTTCTAAACCCGTTCCATCTATTTAATAACGCGCTCAAGTTAAATCTAACTTCAATTGATCACTTAAGTGAAGTCAGTTTCAGCCTATTCAACTAAGTCAGATGGCAGTACTGCCCTATTGGTGAGTTGGTGCTTTGGCCCACTGCGGCATAGCCCCAATTTCTCTGTCCAAGCTTAAATACGTTTTCCTGACCAACATTACTTGTTGGTCAACTTCATGAATAAATCTTTCCCGTTTATGTTTATGTTTAAATTTGATGATATTCCAAACGCTCCTGTGCACAAATCTCTTTGAAAAGGTCTTGTGCTCTGTTAACCTTGCCATAGCAAATACCTTGCAGCTATCACGTTGTGCACCGTTTGCTCGCCCAGGTTCCCTCCAACCTGGACCGCTTAGCCCCTTCTGCCATGTGCACTGCGTCGCTTTTGGTGGGATTATTATTGTAAAATTCGCACTACTATGCCTAAGTGGTTATTGCTCCAGCACCCTCCGCTGGGCTCTAATTACTTTAGCACTAACGGCTAGTTTCCTGGCGTTGGCCTTGTGCACCGTACACTGCCACGCTGGGAACAGGAGAGTTAAAGATACTCTCCTTATACATTGGGAGGCCGCCACCATGAGAGATTCCTGGATCAAGTTACCTTGAGCCCTGGAAAATTAGCCCAGAGATATTCTCGGCCTCTTGTGAGAAAAAGACAAATGGTGAGGGCGAATCAGGACTGGGCTTCCAGAATCAGCCCACCCAGCATGAGGCAGCACGTCCAGCGCTTGGCTGTAGTGCCCACTCCCACGCCCCAGTTGATGATGGTCTTCTCATCCTGACCAGAAAGGCACTTTCCCAACTGTAGCGTGGGAGGGGCGCATAGTACAGCGTGTCTAGATGGCCATCCCCTTTCTGGGTGGACTTTCCGCTGGTGAGGAGCCATGCTGGGACAGATACCCTTGGTGATAACTAAATCCCTGGTGAATGGGAGGCCCCCACTGGGATTTTCAGCCGATGATCACTTCAGGTCCAGGGTTGGCCATCAGTCACTGGCTCCCCTGGTACTTGTTCCTCAAAAACTGGGACCAAGTGACCATTGAGGTCAGCCGATCTGGGGATTAGTGGTTTGCAGATGCACATTAATTCAGAATATTGTAATGGTCAAGATTTTTCCAGTTCTGACTTCCATAAAAATGCGAAATAATTTGGCACACTGACAACATCAAAGTACATCAACGTCAAGTTGGTAAAGGGATTTAGTATCCCAAAAAAGACAAACAGGCCACAAGGTATGAGAACCCCATAACAACCTTTATCTATTATTTATGAATTAGGACCCTATGAACAGAGCTATCATGAGCAGCAACAGACAATGCTCCTCAGTGAGGGGTTCAAGGGGAAGAATTCTGAACCAAAATGTTCGTTCTGCATGTCACCAGTCCCCAGTTCCAGCTGACCTCAGGGGTCACATTAAGTCCCAGTTGTTGAGTAACCAGCACTGGTGGGAGCCGAAGACTGATGGCCAAACCTGGATATGAGGTGATTTTTAGTGCAAAAATCTTGGCGGGGCCTCTTACTCACCAGGGATTCAGTTGGCATGGAGGGGACCTGTTTTAGCAGGGCTCCCTCACCAATGGACAGTCCACCTGGAAAGGGGACAGCCGTCCAGCTGAGCTGTACCACTCGCCCATTTTATGCTTCAGTTGGAGAAAGCGCCTTCCTGGTCAGGATGGGAATATTGTCACTAACTGGAGAATGGGAGGGGGGGTGCACCACAGCCAAGCACTGATAGTACTTCCTCGTTCCAGGTGGGCTGATTCTGGCAGCTCAGTCCCAATTTACCCTCACCATTTGCCTTTTCCCTGTGAGAGGCCCAATTTCTCCAGGCTAATTTTTCTGGGGCTTGAGGTAATTCGCCACAGGAAGCACTTGTGGTGGAAGCCTCCCGCTGTGAGGCCCCTCTTTAAGGAGGGTCCCTTCCCTAGCAGGGGTTAATGTAATGATTGAGTTTATCTTGATTAATAATCTTGACTTGGGTCTAGAATTCTGAATCCCAAGTCAAAATTATTTTGAAAGGTTTTCTGTGATGGTTGAGTTTGAGCATTGAGTTTTACCTCGTCTTAACTAGTGATTAGGCTCTTGTGAGCCTAATCAATGATTTGGGTGAGGCCCAGAAGGGGTGACCTTAAAGGTTTAGCTTGCGCAATTCTGAACTTCATTTAAACCTTCCTCTGGACTTTCTACCCTGAGATGAGTTACTCCTGTGGCTCTGAGGCCTACCTTACCTTGTCTTATGGCGCAATCGTGGCGCCTAATTATTGGGATCTACTCAAAAATGGTATTTTTAATTGACAATAAATAAAATAAGGTTATGACTGGGGTTTGCTACCTTGCTTAACTATTTCGTTTTTTCTCACTTTGAGTTTCCCTAATTTAGAGAATCTAACCTCACGATGGACATTCTCTTGGCATTGAAGATCAATGCCAAATTGAAGGCAAGATGGCAATCAGGACTGGAAGTTATAGGACCATCAAAGTACTGAAGATCTCATTAAATTATCTTAAAGTTCGTCTAACTCTTTTTGCTGCTTAGGGGTCACATCCTCAAACCTGAGATCATCAGAACCTGCAGCTGCATAAATGGACTCAATATTCTGGCAACTGGTTAGGTAGGCCAGTGCCACAACTTGTCCTTTTCAACTTTTATCATCTGGGTAGTAATGTTCCCCGGAACAAAGTTTAGCTCTCCTGAGTAAGTGGTGTCATGAAACCCTGGTAGTACTCTAGGATCTTACTATTGGATCCCGTCTCAACTGTACACTTCCAATATGGTATCTGGCGACTCTTTTCACTGATTGATAAGGCCATCCTTCATCAGTAACCTAGGTAAATCTATATGTTTTACTGGCACTCAGGGAAACCATTTCTCTGCACTCACGGTAGGCGGTAGTTGCTTTGCACCTTTCTTAATCAAGCTGTAATGAATGAGATAAATTAATTATTTTGTTTTGACCAAGCACGTAACTGTTTTTGTGGTTTGACGTCCTCGTCCTTAAACCAGGGGATTTGATAGATCAAAATGCTAACCATGATAGTGATGAAGTCAAATTTCTCCTTAAACTTAAGTTGGAACTATGTCCTGATCAGGAAATTGTAGTGGTTGTTGTCCAATACTGCAGGTGTCATCAGGACCATATTTTCAAAGCGTTAAGGCAACCTTGAATAAGCTCCTAAGGTGAAAGTAACGTCAGGTCCTGCATAGCAATATTTCAGAATTGTAGTCAATGTCTACATGAACTTAAGCTTCTTCATAGTTTTGGAGAAAATAATGTTAACTGGAGCCCTATTAGTTGGCACTTCCAAAACGCGTATCTTCTGGATGATTACTTCCATCATTGTTAAGTTCTTGAAGAAGGGTTTACAGTGGTCAGGAAGTTGGTGGAAGATTCCTCAAACTGCCTCATAGAAAAATCGTTTTTATAAGCATTGATAGTTTCTTCACCATCTGGTGATACATTCTTAAAAATAGACGCAACAAAATGCTCTTCTTCTTCAACTGAATTGGTCACTTAGTATGCTTGTTTGCTTGGGCCAAATAGGTATTGCTCAATGCAGATCCGTCAGTACCATAAACTCTCAATCTAGCCGGTAAAGCCATCACACAAGGTGCCCTTAACACGTGTAACCTGGACTAGCTAAGTCTTCATCCTCATGGTTGTCTTACCCTCATTGTGGAGATTCACCCAGTTTATGGTGTTGTGTTTGTACACTTATGGAGTTAGTTCCTTTGTTCCACCTGTACCCAATGGACAGGATCACAAAAAGTGCCCAGGTTGGTGGCACCTTTGGCACTTAAACTTTCAACGTGGCAAGCGCTTAGGAGGTTTGTTACTCTTCTCTTTTGGCTTGTCACCCTTATCATTGGCGACATAAATGGCCTTATTGATTCATCAAGGGTGGTGTAGGTACCATGGGCTTGTAATCAGGTTTGTATAACCTATAGATGTTGAGCAGCGCCTTCTTAAGAGCTTTGAGAGACGTTACGCTCTTGACCGCCAGAGTTATATGCATCTTCAGATTAGAATGTATCTTTAGAGAGCTTTATAAAAGGGTTGTGGCGGTAAACGATCCAATGTTCTTGTTGTCCATAACTGCTGAGGCTTGAGATAGTAGTTAGAAGTGTAATTTTGCAAATAATTCATTTTTGCCCATCTTCATCAACAGGAACTCTTGTTTCATATTCTGAACATCCTGTTTATTTCTGAACTTGGAGAGTAAGATGTTCTTTACTTCAATCTAAGATAATCCAGGTCCTAAACTTATGTAGAGGAATTTTTGATTTTCGGGGATCATGCATCCTTGTACATGGTGAGACGTTCTAGCAATTGATGGCGCCAACCATGCTATTTTCATACATCTAGAGGAAACCTGCAATTGCCCCCTCGCCAGGTGTATACATAGTGTTGAAGCACGAGTTTTAACTGGGATTTCTTTAACAGTGTCGGCATACACCATAGTAAGCTGAGTACAAGTTCTGACTTGTTGTATGCATTCCTTTGAGTGGTCCACATAGATGCCTCTAGTTGAGTTATAGGTCGAGTAGAGGTAGGCACTGGTACAGTATGAATCTGTGCTTTCAGATCTTCTATACTCTTATCCATTGCAAACAGCATATTGTCATGCTGTTCCAAGCAATCTACATATTCATTCAGTGTGGTGAAGGTTTCACCATTCTCTTTTTTGAGGAATAAAAGTCTCTTCTAAAAGCTCTTAAGTGTAGCTTTCAATTTTTAAATAGGTGTGGTCTTTTCAAAATAGGTAGTGAGACAATTTGGGCTTTTCTAGCGGTCTCCTTGACACGCTCAAGACCAGTGCATATATCGTTGTAAACTTTTGAATAGTTTATTGCACAGTTTGGTAGTAAAATAATAAAAATGCTAGGTGTATGGTGACAACCAGTAGGTTGAGTCATCACAATAAGTGGCAACAAATCCACTCTGGCGCAATGTACTTGAAAAAACAACTAGGGACCTGTATTCCCTTCAATCTTCAATTTAGAATTAAATATATTAAATATTTTTCAGTTAAATTCTGTCATTTATTAGAAAAAGCTAGGGTTTTTTATAGGTAGAAAGCGGACAACTTTTCAGATAATTCTCTGAAAAATAAACTGATTGGTCTCCCAAAACTTCTGACCCTTAGGATTTACTTCTGAATGATGTCAAATTCCTTCATCTTAGTTAATCCTCAACAGTATAATTTTTCACGGATTGGCAGCTATCCCCTTATGTTAAAAACCATGCACAGATGGTCTGGAGGCCATGTTACCTAATTATGACTATTAACTACAGCCAAAACAAGCGTTAAAACGCCTCAGTAGCTTTTGAAAAATGTCATAAACGTTAAACACCTCTGCTTGAACAATCCATCCTGGCAATCTGACTATTGGCTATCAAGCCCTCATCAATATGCTTATTTAACACTGTCAGGGATGATCCCCAATCAAATTTAATCAAAACCAATCGCCAGATTATATTCTTTGGTTAGTTATGACTAAAATTTATTCAGCAAACATTTCCAAACAATATATTGATTAACAGCCTCTGAAATACTAATTGGCAAGTGAGATGGATAAGGTGGTCAACAAAATTTCCAACATATCTCCCCGGTTGACTAGGTTAACCAGCAAGACAGTTTTTCAGAGGCAATTGCTTCTTCTCAAGACTTAACTAGCAAGTCTAGTTCAGAGGTTCATCTACCAAACTTAACCAACTCATCAGTTCAGCGGTCCCCTTATTGCTGCCGCCTCTTTAGAGCGTGATCATTTATCCTCATGCTGTACCAGGACTACTTTGGGCATCGTTGCCAGTTCATAGCCTGGAAAATTTATACTCCCTCAGGTTGGGCTCTCCGTTTGCAATCAATGCAGATCTTCTTAGAGAATACTTACATCGGATCTAGTTTCAGCCTGTCCTAATCATATTGATATACTTTAGCGCCTTAAGACTAATTCTGACAGAACCAGTTGCAAATGAGCTGGCCCTGCCAAATAGTAGGGAACAACTCCAGAAATCTTTGTGGTCAAAATTAAGAAATTGATTTTTTAATATAGTTTTCATTTTTATCTTTTATATGCTTTTAGTGATGTTTATATATATATCTTTTTGTATATTTTCTAGTGTCAATTTTTTTTTAGATTTGCTATCAACTTGATTAACTATATGACCATTGAGGATATTTTTTATTGTATAGGCATCCATTTTTGATTTTTAAATTACTTTTAAGGGACCTGTCCATAAAGCATCCAGCTTATTTCAGCAGCTGAATCCTTGCGTGTCACAGTAAGATACTTTATCAACAATTTCAAAGCTTTTTATGTGCAGTCATTTCCTATTATCATACTTTTTAGCCTAGATTCTTTTCTAAGAGTTTTGGTGAACTAATGGGATTGTAATTTTGACCATACTGCTGGCTAATCGATTTTAAGATTGATCAGGACTAATCCCCAAGTTAACTACAACGCTGAGTATAGAATTGGTAGTAAGGAGGCTTTTTTATAGAGAATTTAAAGGGTGTTTTCCCAATTGAAAATAATAGCTGATAATGTAGGCGAATGTCACAAAACTTAAGTATAAAGCCCAAACAGACTTTTTTTCTGCAACCAGCTTTTGTAATGTAGCAGCTAAGGTAGCATTCACTCTCTCAACTAATACATTTTTCTCTAACCAATATAGGACCAATATGAAGGGTGGTTAGCCTGAAAAAGTAATTCCTGCTTCCACTCTAGTGCTGTTTTGTTCACCACAACTTTGATACCTGTGCTGACAAAAATCTTGGTGCAGTATATTTGTCCCAAAGTTGACCCCCTCGATTACTTTTTCTTTAGTATAGGACCAATATGACTCCTTTGATCCCTATCAGTTAATTCAATTAAGGTATGGCAAAGGATGTAAAGTTCATTCCATATTCATTCAGTATCACTTACGGCAGCCATGCCAATATATAACTTGATCCAGAATAGGTTTTGCAGTATTAATTGCATTGACACAAACCATAGCCTTGGTTTCAATCCTTCTAGTCAGGTGAACAATTGCAACAATGATAGATCACAATACTCCAGTGCTTTTACTTAGATGTCCCATGACATTAATTGAAATTGTATGCTAGGTGAACCCTGGTCGCACTAACTGAATTCTGGTCACATTTTTGCGTGGCTTTTAAGCTGATAATCCGCACAACAGGAAAGTAAAGCAGCCATATTGTAGTTTAACTATTCCCAATTTTATTATTGGCGAATGTGCTCTAAAGTTTTCTTGAGGCCACCATAGCTGACGACTTTATGAGAAGTGCAAATTGTTTTCATTTGTTCAGATAGTTTTGGAAAAAGAAGCCCTTAATCATTCACTAATTTAAATAACTGTCCATTATTTTGATCTGTTACCTCCATGGTTTTTCATAACGCTGTTTAAACTTCTAGTGGCTTGTTTTCCAACTTCCTTTACCATTCGTTCAGATAGGTCATCAGCACAGATATACTGCACAAATTGCCAACAGTCTTAATAATCCACCAGCATTTTGGTTTTTATCCCAGTGCAATGTTTGATTTCATAATCATAGACCTAAAACTTTAAGTCCCATCATGCTAATCTTTCCTTGGGTTCTCTTAAGTTATGCAACCCATGGAGAGGTGCATGATTGGTTATAACCTTGAAATTCCTCTCATGAATATAAACACAAAAATTGCTTGCAATCATAGATAACTGCAAGACATTTGTGCTTGGTAACTGTATAATTCATTTTGGCCTTGGTTAAGGTATAGCCACATAGGCCACGGGGTGAACTTCACCTTGTTCATCCAATTAACTAAATAAGGCACCTGTTGCCATGGTTGATGCATCTGATTGTAAAAAATAGCTGGTCAAAATTCGGATATTTGAGTATTAAGCTTGTCATCAAGTATTTCCATAACTCGTCAAATTCTCCTTGGGCCATCTCATTCCATTTGAACCCTTTTTTAGACCATTAAGCAGATGGAATGTTGATCTGCTATTTTTGCAAAGTCCTTAATAAAATGGCAATAAGAACCAACCATTCCTAAAAAAGACATGTATATCAAACACTTTTTGGTTACAACATCCGCTCAATAGCATTGATCTTTTGCTTTTGAGGTTGTAATCCATCCACACTATAACAAAGCCATATATTCTAACTGCTCCTTGATGAAGTGACACTTTGGGGCTTAATTTTAGGATTGGCGACGGCTAGTTTCTTGAATACTTCCTCTAAATTTGCAAGTGCTCTGTGAATTTTTGACTAAATATATTGATTTATCTAGATATAATAGAACACAGGAAAATTTGAGGTCGCATAAGATGGTATCCATAACCCATTAAAAAGTTGCAGGGGCGTTACACAAGCCTTGAGGCATTTGCTTAGGTTGGTAAAGCCATTGTGCCATCAATATGGCACATTTCTCCTGTTCCTCAGATGACATATTAATCTGCCAATACTCTGAGATGAGGTCCATCATCAAAAAGAATTTAGCCGCGCCTAATTGACTAATGCTTCATCAACTTGTGGCAAGGGATAAGAATATTTCTTTGTGTTTTTATTAAGGTGGCAATAGTTTATTACAACCCTGTTTACCCATACTTCTTTTTGACAATTAATAATGGGCTAGCCCATGGGCTGGAGGAAGGCACAAGTAATCTGTGCTCCAACAACTTTTTTATTTCTTTGGCAACTTCTGCCTCAGACGCTTGAGATCTTTGAATAGGTCTCATTCCAATTGGGGCAGCTTCTTCAGTGTCAATTTGGAGTATGTTTTCTGAGCACCCTAGATTGTGGTCATTTTGTGCAAAAATAGTCTGGTATCATTTGAATAAAGCCAATATTTCATATTGCTGATCTCTGATTAGTCCAGATAATTGTTCCCAAGCGATTATTGTATGAATACTTTCAGCTGAATCTGGTAATCCCAATTCATCTAAATCCCAATTTTGTGGAAAAAAACAAAGCTCTGTTATAGGATTAACTGGGCGAATGCAACTACTCAATTTTAATTGATTTCAATTGGGTATTTTCCCAGATTGGCTAAAAGGATACAGATTTCCACATGACCAGGAATTAGGATTCTTGGAGCTACCCAAGGTCCAATTCTAGATCTTTGCCATGGATCCACGATTTTAACATATAATTGCTCAGGAATTTCCAGTGTCAGTCCAGTATTGACCACCTTCTGCATCCCAGGCTGTATGTTTAATTCCTTTTTTACTTGGATTGGAATTCCTTGATAAATGTCCACTCATTTTTAAAACATCCAATCTTTTTCCCAACTAGTTTATAATCAATAAGAAGGATACCATCCTTATACATCATGTTTATAAAATTATTTCTCCTGTTGAGGGGGTATCCCATTTTTTTAATAGACCAATGGTAGCTTCTGGCTCAAGATTGTCAGAGTATTCTCCTCAAAGTCACATTTTACTCCATACGTATGCATGAATTTAGTGCCAATGAGAAAATTGTAATTTTAATTAAGTAGAAAGATTGCTGGATCAGACACGACTAGAGATCCAAAACTAAAGGTTAATGCACTATAAGCCTCACAGGAAGTAGTAGGGTTGGGCCCAGCTGTACCATACTACACTCAATGTGCTATATATGGCGAAATTTTTAGACGTTTTATCAATTTGGTAGACATGATTTTGATTGGTGCACCACTATTAATAATAGCCCTTACTTATACTTGGTTAGCCAAATTTTTGGCATAAGTACACTCAGAGTATTGGAAAATATTGTTTACTAAATGTATTGTAGCATTGGTTGCTGAATCAAGAGTGTGATTAATTTGAGCTGATATATCAGGAAAGAAATACTTGATGGTAGTGATAGGAATAGAGACTTTAACATCTTCTAACTCAGTCTTTAGTTATTCGTATTAATTGTCAGAATTCCAGGCTTTTTCCAACAGTTGATGAGCGTAGGGTCAAGCAACTTCTGAGATAAATTTGAGATTAATTACCGTCACTTTTGATCAAGTTATATCATGGATATATGTGCCAAAGCTTTACTGAGGAGAATCGTAAACAGGTACATCTACAAAAAAGTCAGAGGTATTGATTTTGTTGAGCTTATCTGGGGATCTGGGCAATCTGCAGATCTAGTTCATTCCTTATCTAGACTGCAGGGCCTTTCCTGACTCCCCATAGGTATTGTTTTACTGAAAGAAGTTAACCTGATCCTTTGGTTTCTTACTCCAGCACTGGGCAGCATAGTGTCCAATATTTCCGCATCTGTTACATGTGATGCGTGGTGCATTACTAGGACATTTCAGAACAGCAGGTTTATCTCCCATTCTTTTGGGGAAATCCTATTTCGCTTAGGGATTTTTTTTGCCAAATCTGAGTTAAAAGGCAGTTGTTGTTTTATAATTCAACTTGGTGTGGTGAAAGTAAATCCAATTCTTTCAGATGCTCCACCATTTGAGAAGTAGTATTATTATTGGTGCATTTTGACGCCATAGATTAGTGTGAGTCCTAATAATGTCAGAGTGATGCCTTCATGGCGATGCAAGTACCAAAATTATTCAAGTTGTTAGCTCCCATCAGGATTTGTGCTTCATCATAGAAATGGTCTGTCAGGACCAAGGGGTTTAGACCACTTGTCCCTTCAAATTATAGGCCAGGAAACCCGAAGTTCCTGGGTACTGGATTATAAATGTTTGCTTTCCTTAGCTGGAAAATTTTTCCACAGATTAACGTCCCTGGAGTTGTAGATCCTTACTATTATGTTTACTTAAATATATAGAGTATGCCAATTTAACTTAAATGGTAAAAAGCGAGTAATCTTTATTTGCTTAGCATCAAAACTATAAATAGATCAGGGAGGTTTCTCAGTCAATCTCCAAGCAGTCTAATCTAAGATCTATAATTGTTACAAATTGGGGATTCTGTGGCTGGCTGATCATCACAGTCAAATAGGGTTCACTTGTGGCATGGATTGGGGTTGAATCCCAAAATTAGGAGGTTTTGGGTGAATAGTATTTTTCTGCATTAGTCAGGGATTGTCCTCAATATTGAGAGGGCTCAGAATTAGTTGGGGAATTTCCCCAATATTGAGAGAACTTGATATTCATTGGGGATTATCCCCAATACTGGTTTCAGCTAGTTACAAGATTGTTTAGAATCTGTCATCCAACTCATGAAAATCTTTGATTGGTGCAGGAATCCCAACAATGCCCCTATAGATTTTGGCATAGGGGGGAACGGATGGAGAAAACAACTATATACATGATTTACCACATTACCCTGAACGACCTCTACAATTGAGTGTTTGATGCCACGCTTATAAATGACTTTGTAGGCCCTCAAATCAGTTGGTGCCCAATTTTTTATCATGACCTCCCAGTAAATGGTGGTAGAAAAAAGAACTAAGTAGCTAGGTTGGAAGGTGTGCAGAGGTTTATGTTTGTCATTAAACCGACTTATTTCTCTACTAGTGGCAGCAGATAAGTTCTTGGAAGCCAGGGCCTGAGGTTAGATAATTTCATTGGAAATACTTTGCATAGTGTCTTTAGGGGCTTCAGGGGAGGCTTGGTCAAGCATAGCCTGCACTTTAGAAGGCTTCTGGGGATTTATTCCATACAACGCTTGGAAGGGATACATCTCAACTATATGATGATAGCTTATTATATAGACCATATTTGCACTAGGCAAATTATTGGGGCCAATGAAGAGGTCAGTCATAGCCATTTTCCGGAGGTTTTCAGTTAGAGTACTATTTTCCCGTTCTACCATTTCATTTTTTACAGGATGTTAGAAAATGGAAAATGAGTGGATCCCATCAGTTTGGCTAAATCTTTACCAGTGTCAATCGGAAGTCTTGCCCATTATTGGAAAAAATTATGTTAGGGCACCAATGCTGGGTGAAGATATTATTATATAAAAACGAGGCTAGCTTTTGCTGAAGCAGAGGATTGTGATACAGCTTCTATCCACTTAGTTAAATGATCCACTGCTAGGAGGAGGAACCAATGTCCATTTGAGGCTTGAGGGAGAGGTCCCACAACATCAATACTAATAGTATGGAAGGGTTCACAGGGTGGAACCACTGGATGTTGAGATTGGGTATTAGGTCTAGCCTGACTTTTACATACTGTGCAGGACTATAATACGTCTTGAATGGAAAAAAGCATTCCTTCACAGTAGCATTGAGTCTTGATCCATTGATATGTTTTCCAAATTCCTCATGGCCGACTTTCCAATGACCCTCTGGATAATGTCAGTCCAAGCTGAAGTTCATATATAGGGCAACCATTTTTGATATACAAGTTTGTACAGTTTACCATTTAATCTTTTAGGTTCGCTACTTTTTTGTTAATTGTCTTGAAGAGTCAGAGATTCATCTTTCCACAAACGTAATTGGGTTAAGAGGTCATAGAGTCAATCCTCCTCAGGGGCAGTTAGGTTAAATATGGGGAGCCTGGATAAGCAATCTGCATTTTGGTGAATAGTGTCATGGCTTGAGGGTGATATAATTATGGGAACCAACAGCAAGGACAAAGCTGCACGTCAGGAGGCAAAAGAAATGAAGTTGGTAAGCCTCCTGACCTTAAGCATACCCTGGACCAACGCTAGGTACTGGCCAAATATGCCCAGGTTGGTCCTGGGAATGTGCGTGATGCATGTCCTGGTTTACAGCCTGGGCATTAAAACGCACAAGCTACGTTCTAAATTATATCAGTTAATTTGGTTGATTAACAAACGGGGTTTTAAAACCTGTTCAATTTTTGAAATTTCCAGCTTTGGTCATCCTTGCCTTCATTTGATCACTCAAGTTACCTGATCTCCAGCTATAGTACTCTGCCCAATGAAAGTATGCACTTATTATTGCACCTTAGCTTAGCACCACTACCAATAGATGACCCCTCACAATTGTTTAAATATGATTCCTCAAGACCATACTTGTTGGTTGAATTCTCCGATAATAAAAAAACCTTGTTGGTTTCTTTTTTATTTTAACTTGGGTGAACCTGTGTGCGGACCTCATTGAGAGGTCTCAAATGACGTCAGCCATTTTATTTACACAAATATGACAACCAAATCTGGTGCATCGCTGGACTTCCCTGGTCCCCTCCAGAATGAGGAGCCTCAGCACTACAGACCAGATATTTGCTTGGGTGTAAATTCCCCTTTGGGGTTCACCCAAGTTTTGTTGTTTTTATGCTATCTATTACTATTTACTGCGTTGTACACCCTTGCTCTGGGTTACTTTGGCTCTGGTACCTTTCTGCGGGGCTACGATTACCATAACACTGATGACTGGCTCCTTGGTGGTGTGGCTGTGCTCTGCACACCACCACGCTGGGTTTAGGAGAGGTATAGACAATCTCCTTACAGATAGGCCCTGATCAATGAATGATGGAAAATTCGTAATTTTGAAGTTTTCTTTGCCTTCTGGTTAACCTCCCATTTGGATCCTTCATTTGCTGTAGCCACTACAAGGAAACATGATTGGTAATTAATGTAAAATGATTCTCATATGATAGGGTTGAAAATGCTTATTAGCCAGTAGGACCGCCAAACAGTACGCTTTGTAACACTATAGTTGCGTTTAGCTCTGGTCAGGATTTTCGCTATAGTAGGCAATAGGATGGTCTACCAAGTTTTCAATATGCTGCGATAGTATGGCTTTGATGGCTATATCACTAGCAATGGTTAAGGAGAAAGGGTTTATAAAAGTTGAGATTTATAAGTACTGGTGAATAGAAGAGAGCTGAGCGTAATAGGCCAAAGGCCTGATGCTGCTCTTCTTTTCAAAGGAGGGTATGCCCTTTTTTGATAAATATACTAGAGGCTTGGAGGTGTCAGCAAAATGGAGTATAATTGGCAATGATATCCCAACATCGTCAAAAAAACCTGCACGTCTTGTAGGGATTTAAAGGGGACATCTTAAAAATGGCCATAACCTTATGATCCATCAGGGATATTCTGGATTTAACTACCTTATGGCCCAAAAAATCCAATTTGCTCTGAGAGAAGGAGCATTTTTACGGCTTTAGTTTTAATGAGGCTTGCCTTAACCGCTGGAAAACTTTCTAAAGGTAGTCTATGTGCTCAGTAGAAAGTTTCTAAAAACGGTAATATCATCAAGATAGACTAGCACACATGAACGTTTTAAGTAACCTAAAAGTCCGCCCATGGCGCGTTGGAAGGTAGCAGGGGCGTTATATAACCCCTGAAGCATTTGGGTTAGCTAAATGGTCCTTCTCTTTAAGTGAGGGCACATTTTATACGTTCCTCCAGTGACAAATCAATTTGCCATACCCGTTGGCAAGATCAATAGCCAAAAAATGGTGGGAAACCAACATTGAGCGTAAGGAGTCATTTATATGTGGCAATGGATAGCTTTCTTTTCTTGTGACTGAATTGAGGCGGCTTTAATCCATGTAAACATGGTGGTCACCTTCCTTTTTATGAATTAATAAGAGCGGAGAAGCCCATGGGCTTTTAGATGGCACAAGTAACCCAGCCTTTAACAGTTGCTGTAACTCCAAGGCCACTTGAGCTTCCTTGAATTTAGATTTTCTGTATGTCTGAGATTTGAATGGAGTGTGAGTCTCAGTCTCAATTTGGTGAATTACCCCGCTCATTTTTCCATAATCACTTGGTACCAAATAAAAAATATCACAATACTCCTTGAGGAGGTCTTCAACGTTTTGGCGTTTGTTAGGGGTGAGATTTTCCCTAATTCTACTTTCAACCAGAGCTATGGTTTTTAGGAATTGAATCCTTAAACTTGTAAAGAGCCAAAACGACTCACGTCAGCAATATTTTTATGGTGCATAGTTTTACATAAGCACAAGGGTCATATCAAGGATCTTGGAGGGTTTGATACGTTAAATTCTCTAATAAAAAGAGATTTCGATTTCTATAAGAAGGATCCAAATTCCCTGAACAGGGTAACGCTTTTTTTGATAGAAAGGTTTGGGTGTCCACTTAGCTCCAAAGCCTGATTAGGAGGGGTGAAGATCTTAATCCCCAAATCCACAATGGCTTGGGAGCCAGAGGATATTGTAATGGGATAGGGAGCGTACAGAGGGATCCCATCTTCAGGCGTCTACCGCCTCAGGGGGTAACTTAGTTTTTCCTCCTAAGACCTGATAATCAACTTTACAAATGGAGGACAGATATTCAAGGATCTTGTTCGTTTTTTAAGGAGGTTCCTTTACTTTTGACTGGGAGTTCAAATAAAAAGGGATCTGATACCCTAATAGCAAGGGGTATTTTTCTTTTTGGTTGATAATAAAGTTAACCTCTAGCATCAGTTGAACCTCAATAAGCTACTCATAATTATCGTTTTATGAGGTAATAGTGGGGGCGGTAATTAGAAGTTTCCAAAATGAAGGGGAAAGGCAGAATACACCCCAGTCTCTTTAGTCGTCCAATAACCAGCCATCCCATATTCAGCTTCGTGAATCAAGTCTAACCATTTTTTAATTTCTAGATAAGTTGGGAGGATATAGCATTAACTGATGAGCTGGTATCAATTATTGCCAAGACTTTAACCTTATGACTAACTACCTATACTTGAACCACCAACGAGACAAATAAGAATGAACAGCTAGTAAACTATTGTGGGGGAGCTGTAGTGAAGCAAGCGGAGGATTTTGCCATGGCCAAGCTCAGGGTTGTTCAATGCTTTTAAAGGTTTTATCTGCCAGTTCTTGGCTTTCCATAGAGGAATTGAACTCCAAGATCTGTTTGTGTAAGTGATCAACATAAAAATAGGAAATATGAAGATCTTTATTTCCTTGGATAGAAAGGGGTACATCAGCTTCTGCAGGCGCTTCTAACACAAAGCATCCTAAGGTGCTGGGCATAGAACTTGAGCTAGTACAAGGATCCTGAGGCACTTGATTTCCGTCAGCATAGGGAGCCACCTGCTCTAAACTGATTGAACTTTTGCTGACTTATATCTTGAAGGACGCGGCAAAAGTCCACAGTATGGTTGGTTCTCTTGCAATGGGTGCAGTATAATTCAGGTGTAAGCGACTTGGGGGGTGTAACTGCTAGCATTTGGGGCCAAGGCTTAATATTATTATTAGACCAAGTGGGCCCAGTACGTTTGAGTAGGTCAGTTGGAATCTCCAAAATAACTTCTTTAATATGGAGGAGAGACGTCCAGTTAGACTTCACCGCTTTAAGATAAAGTAGAATGTTAGGCATATTTTTAAATGCTTAAAACAAAGCAGTGATAGTGTCATTTAAAGTAAGACGTTTTACAGCGACCAATGTCTGAGCTTCAAGGTAAAACAGTGAGAAAACTCAGTGAAGGTTTCTTCCTAATTAAGGCTTATGCCCATGAAAGTTTGCTTTTAGTTGGATAAAGTTAGGTCGCTCTTGAATTCCCAAAGCAAAGCAGTCTTGGCGTCATCCCAAGTCTGCCTTTGCATTAGGCGAGGTACCATAACGTCTTGAGCTATGTGACTAAGACAGTTAGTTAGGTGTAAAATGTTGGGTGTCAGTGGCTTCCTCCTTAGCACCTTATCAGATTCTGGTGGTTGACTCAAAAATAAACCTTTGACAACCATCAGATCGGGATGATTATCCTTTCAATTCTTGAGCTAACACCTATATTCTCACCTCAAAGCCTATTGCAATCATACATTTTGGGCTGAATATCTCAATCACAATTTGATCAATTATTTTATCTGAGCGCTCAGCCTGGATACGCTCACATATTATGGCTGATTTCCTATGAATCAAATCTCAGCAATTGGTCCCAATTATTGGGAATACAATCAACTTAATCATATACAAAATCATTCAGGGATGACCCAAAGTTAACGTCTGAAATCCCATGGACTTCAGATGAACAAAAAACGTAATCAAATTACTGCCTTAAGGCGAAATTTGTATGTCAATCCGCATAATTGGCACATTAGCACTTGAATGGACTGCCCAAAAGGGGTTACCTAGTGCTATTGAGGAAGAGGCCAGCTGACGTCCCAATTAGGGGTGCGTCATTCACTTCAATTGATGCCAAAATTTCACAGAAGGTCTACATTGTCAGCAGTATGATGAAACCGAAATCCAGAAGATCCTAGGCCAATTTTGCATGCTTTTATCGCAATTTTTGTACCTGAAATCATCCTAATTTGAGAGTATTTTGTCACAATAAACCTAAGAATAAGGTTTCAGTTATATCAGTTCAAGGGCTGAAAAGAGGTGGTAAAATATCTGCTGAAATTTTGTGCTGGAATGTGGCCAGGAGATGCCCTGGATGTATAAATACCAGCGCCTGTCCTAATGACCATTATATAATAAATAGCTTCTAATAAAAGCTATATTGAGATTATCCTTTTCTTGGTTTTTATTCGAATACTAACCTTGGAGAAGTGTTGACAAACTGGAAGGACCAAATTCCCAGTTTGTATTGAAGCCTGCCTTGGAAGAAGTTCCCAAACACAAAGGGAAAATTATGCCCAAAATCAGCTGGAAGAGTTGAGGCGAATTTAATAGGCCTAGTGACTTTTTGAATGGTTCAAATACCATAAACTACAGGCACTATTGAGGATCAACCATCAGAACTTCAGCCCAAATAGATGTGCAGGATAACAATTTTTTAATCAAGCGATCCTCAGATTTTGACACACCTTCATAACAATATAGGGATGAGAAGATGCCCCCTTCGCCTGGGATGGACTTCTCTTTGAATGATGGTTTGAACATGCCATTGGGGGGTTAATGGCAAAACAACGTGAACTGACACTGGGGGGACGTTTTCACTAAAGCGGAACTGATATTGCTGGAAGTTTTGTAAGTGTAAAGGCAACCATTTTATTTTTAAGGCGTTAACATATTCAATTATTAAGTCTACTTAGTCATTGGTGGCACAAAGGGCCAATTTTGTGGCAACAAGAGGGGTAACTACCAAATCTTGCTTTTTGAGCTTAGTAGTAACATCTCAAAGTTTAAATTGGTGTTGCTCAAGGGCGAGAATTGTTTGCTCCATCACATGCATCATAGCGTGTTACTTTGCCAAGAGTTTAAGGCGTTTATGATCTAAAAAGAGAACTGACGCCAAATTTTTTGTTAAAAAGGTTTCAATAGGTGCACCATGAACTAAGGGTAAACCTGGCAGGGAACCACCAGTTTTTTTGAGACCAAATTGGTTTAGTTCACTTGTCACTTTAATTTATAGGCCAGAAAACCCAAATTTCCTGGGTGCTGGATTATAAGTTTTTGCTTTTCATAGCTGGAAAATCACTCCTCAGGTTAACGTCCCTGGAGACATAGATCATAGCTAAATTTCCTTAAATAAATATAGTATGCCAATTTAACTTAAATAGCTAAAAATGAGTAATATTTATTTTCTCAGCATCAAAATTATAATGGATATTGGGGAGATTCTCAGTCAATCTCCAAGAAGTCCAAGTTAAGATCTATAATCAATACAAATTGGTGATTCTGCAGCTGGCTGGTCATTTCATCAAACAGGGTTTGATCTCTGCATGGAACAGGTTTGAACCCCAAAATTAGGAGGTTTTGGTGAATAATATTTGACTGCATTAGTTAGGATTGTCCCAGATATCAATAGGGCTCAAAATTTGTTGGGGATCTGTAAGTCCCAGGGAACGTCCCCTGGTGGTTGATCAGGCCATTTTCCCATTCCTGAGTAAGAAGACACCAAAGAGGATGGTGGTACCTCTCATTACTCAGGGCGATCTCACTCACATAGTAGACAAGCGGTGGGTAACAGCTCTTCCACTTCGGATCCCACCCCCAGTACCCACACTCACCTCAGCAAAACTGTTATGGGAGATTAGTGAAATCTGTGCTGAGATTGTTGAATTGAAATAAGTTATATCTAATTTGGGGGGCAATCTGGCTGATGCTCAGATCTCAAATGGCTGGAAGCCATGAAGACTGAGGTATCAGCTGGAACGCCCAATGAATCCAATTCAATTAATATGTCAATCAAACAAATCACCTTCCTTTTAAAGTTGTCAGGGATCATCCTTGATGATCAGGCTATAGCATCAGGTGCCATCGACAAGGGTTCAAAGCCCCCTGTCAGCAATTCATGCATTGCAGCTGATTTGATGCCACTGACCAAACAAATGGCCCAGCGACTAAGCGTGGGTGGGTTGGGCATCCCAAACCCGTTCCCAACCAAATAGACCTGCCTCTATGTGGGGTGGCCTTGGGGGATTCCCATCGCTTGTCAGGCCAAACGCCATCACACCAACCATCAGAAATGTAGCTGAGCCTCAGTTCAGATGTCCGAGGTTGAACTGACAGCAACTTGACCCGCTGCCAAATTTTTTGATGTTGGTTCCCAAGGAACAAACCCGCCCATTCCTGAATAAGTTGCAGTTAGGTCAAAAGAGGGTCCCAATCCCTAGCTTGTCACTACCCCAATTGACCACTATTTAATCAGTTGCATAGCACTGAGAAAATTGTTGATGATTTTTTTCCCTTTTCCTTCAATAAAATTTTTTGCCAAAAAACCAAAACATTTTTTTTATTTTCTGTTATTCCTTCTGACCGCATCCCTGATGGCGTTTCCCTGGTGGCCTGTCAATCCATATACTGGTTGGGCTCTACCAGTACTCTTGGTCACTATGGCCCCCTCCATTGTTGATTGGAAAAAGTGAGTCCAATATCTTTGGCGCTACAACCCCATTATTGCGAACTTCTGGTACCAGTACACGGGCATCTTGTGGCCTTACGTCCACCAATTGCAAGAGAGAATCCATATCCTTGCCGCCCCGGTTGAAATGACCCCATATGCCGAGGAACTCATCAAAACTATCTTGGTGATACAACCCCCTGCAGCAAGGCCCCCTGGGTCAGGAGTGGGTTCATTGTGTTCGTTGTCAGGATCATACTCACAGTTGTGCCGCACCAACAATTCGTCATTTCCCAATGCCTGGCTCCATACCAAGTCATTCAGTTGGCAATGCCTCTGGCATTCTGGATTGCATTTTGGATGCTTACGCATCCTGACTGGCAGGCGGTCTAAACTTCTTCTGCCGTTTCCATGACAGGATCATCCCCAATATTGATTGGGATTGAAAATCATCTGGGGATTATCCCTGATACTGGTTTCAGCTATTTAACTGGTTGGGTTTAGTTCTGTCATCTGACTCATGCATATTTTTGATTTGTGCAGGAATCCTGACATGGTCAGCAAATTCTCATAGGGTTTTCATCTTTTTGTAATTTTATTCCCATGACTCCTGCTATCAGGTACCCATTTGTTTGGGACTGTTAAATTCCTTCATAAGCACATTATTTGCCTCGTTATATGACCAATTCTCTCCTCACAAATGGGATAATACCAAGCTTAAGCAAGCGGTAAATAGACAATTGATAATAGTAATGGCCTTTTGGCATCGCTGCAACCAAACTAGCCATTTTGAACAATCTGAAGAAATCCAAAAAGTTACCCTGATGAAAGGTTGGCAATTTTGGGGTGGACCAAAATTATTCAGTTTCCACAGGCTCTTTTGCATGATGAGCAGCACAGCTAGCCATTCTAGCTTTAGTTGGTGTGTTGTCAGGGTTGTCGCTAAATGGTGGCATAGACACTTGGCATATTTCAAGTAGGCGGAATGCTCCCTGTAATTCTTTTTTCTTGATATAGGTTATGGTCCTCAATCTCAGTTTCTACATGAATACAAGTACATTGATTTTTTGCAACTCTTAAACTTGTTTTTGGAGCTGACCATGACTCTCTCATATTAGCCAATTTTCCCCAGCCTTGTCTTGAAACGCTACTTTGAACAGGAGTAGATCCTTCTCTACTTTTGAATATTTTTTCTCTAATTCAGATTTTAATCCAAATATCTCGTTGTTAACTTCAGCAATAAGGTTACCTTCTTTTTCTACCTTGATAAAGCGATTCTCTGTTCTGAATAAATTGGCCTAAGAAGCTGACATTAAATGATCTAATTCACATTCTCCAGCTCCTTCTATTACTGCTTAATCTCACCCTGAACAGAGGACATGGTGGTATTTGATAAGACTCAACTAATCCCCTGTAGCGAGCACCAAATGTGAACTTTTGAGTTGTTTACTGAACAGGTTGGTTGTAAAATAATAAAAATACTAATGTTTGGTGACAATTTAATAGGTTGAGTCTTCATGATAAGTGGCAACAAATCCCCTCTAGTGAACTATACTTGAGAAAAACAACTAGGGACATGTATTCCCTTAATCTTCAATCTAGAAGTAAATATAATATCTCAGTTGAATTTTGTTTATTATCATAAAAATGTAAGATTTTTATAAACAAAAGGTGGACAAATTATCAGATACTTCTCTTAAAATAAACTGGTTGGTCTCCCAAAACTTGTGACCCTTATGATTAACTTCTAATTGATGGCAAATTCCCTCCTCTTAGTGTATCTCGGTAGTGTAACCTTTCACAGATTGGCAGCCATCCCCTTGTGTTAGGAGCTGTAAACAGATGGTCTGGAGGCAGGTTACCTGATTATTACTACTGGCTATGCCAAAAATGTGTTAAAAGCTTAAGTATCTTCGTAAAAATGGCTCTAATTGTTCAGCTCCTCTGTTTGAACAATCCTTCCTGGCAATCTGACTATTGGCTATCAAACCCTCATCATAATACTTATTTTAACGTTGTTAAGGATGATCCTCAATGAAACATTAAATGAAACCATGCATTAGATTTTACTCTTTGGTTAATTACAGTCAATAATTTAGTCAGCAATCATCGCCAAAAAATATTTTGCTTACCAACCTTCAAAATGCTATATAACAAGCAAAATGGATAATATGGTCAACCAATATTCCAAAAATGCGCACTTCAAATTCCAGGGTACAGTTTCTAGTATGGAGTTTACTCTCCCTCCTCACCAGGAGTACAGTGGAATCCTTTCAGTGATACACCTGAATAACTGCATCATTGTCATTTTTCCTAGGATAACTATTCTGATCAAAGATAGAGACTAAATGGCGCAACTCCTATAATGAGCATGAAAGTCAGAACGCTGACTTCAGATTGCTTGAATCTAGAGGCCGATTTGCTACTCTAGGGGTTTACTCTGCGCAGATTAGGCAACAGAAAACTTCACTAACATCACAATAGCTCTCACTAAGCAAATTATTCTTTGATGATACCCCTTGTCAAGAAATCGGTATGACTGGCCAATAAGTCATGTTTAGTTCTGCAGATTGTATTTTAATTGCTGAAGGGGAATTTAAACTTATATAGTCAATTTGTCAAATAGAGTTTATTTGGCCAGAGCCTTAATGATGAGGCAAAAACAGACAAGTTCCACCAAATAATTATTAGCTAAGCAGAAGGGTCTATCAGGAGAGTGTCTATAACTCTCCAGTTCCTGTTGAGGTGGCGCACAGTGCACAGACCCAACGCCAGGGAACTCGTCTGTCATGGTTGAATGACTTAATAATAGGCACCAACCCCAAGTATAAGGCTGGGCGGCAGGAGGCCCAGAAGCGGAAACTTCAGGCCTCCTGACCTCAAGCACACCTTAGACCAACGCTGGGTATAAGCCAAATATGCCCAGGTTAGTACTAGTGAGGTGCAAAATGCCCAGCCCCTTGAAAGCCCAGCCATTAAAATGGACGAGCTATTTAATTAATGAAAATAGTTCAATTCAGTTGATTGGGGAATGGGGGTTTGAAACTTTTTCCAGTTACAAAATTATGCATTCAGGTAGAGTACAAATTCAATTGATTACTCAAGTGAAAACAGATTTGGTGTATTCTACTAATTTGGATGGAAGCATTTGCCTATTGGAGTTTCAAGGTTTGTGCCCAATTCCGCAGACCCAGAATTACCCCACAATGTTTAAATATGATTTTTGTGAACAACAATCCTTGCTAGTCAACTTTTCACAAATAAACTTTCCCGTTTTTTACGTTTTAATTATGGTTCCTTGGGCAAATCTGGGTGTGGACCTCTTTGAGAAGATCTCCTTCTATGTTGGCCACTACATACTATCACAAATAATAAAAGTTTTAGGTGCTCTCTTAAACCGCTCAGGTCCCCTCCAGATCAAGGCACTCAAATCTCCTAGCACCGATTTAACTTTATTATGGACTCCCTTTGGGGTCCACACAATTTTTGCTGTTTTTCACAAACCTAATACTGTATACCGCACTCTACACCCTTGCCTTGTGTCCCTTCTGTACTAGCACCATTCATGGTGCCTTGTTTCCCATTATTTTGATGGCTAGTTCCCTAGCAGTGTGGTTTTGCATCCCAAACCACCTTGATGGGAACGAGAGAGTTACAGACACTCTATTGACATCTTCATCAGTAATAAGATGAAGATAGCCCTGTAGAGGGTGCGGGAGCTATTGTAACATAAGGCAAGGGTGTTCACTGTGGTGTAAATTAATAGATATCGTAAAACTGTAAGACTTAGGTGGACCCCAAAGAGGAGTCCATATCCAAGCGGTGTTCTGGGCAGAAGTGCAAGGGTTCTTTGGTTTGAAGAGGACCAGAGTGGAACAGCTGTGCACCGGATGCAAGGGTGAAATTTGTACAAATAACATGGCTAATGTTGCATGAGATCTCCTCAAAGAGGTCCATGCACAGGTTTGCCCAAGTTAACATAAGGAAAATTCAAAACTAACATGGTATTTTATTAAAGGGAAGTCTACCAACGAGGAAGGTTGTTATTGAAAAATATTATTTAAACATTTTTGGGGGAATCAATCAATCCTTTGAAATGGTACTAAGCCCAGGTGCACCAATAAGTGCACGTTCCCATCAGGCAGCTTTATATAGCCAGTAATTGAACAAAATTCGGGTTATTGATTTAAGGCAAGGTCAACCCAAGTTGGAAATTTTAAAAATTGTACGGGTTTCAAAACCTCATTTTCCTAACAGTCAAACTGAACCGTTGTGGTTTGTAAGGTAACTCGTCCATTTTAACGCTAATACCATAACATGAAGCTTGGTGTTATGCAATTTACCTGAACCAACCTGGGCATATCTGGCCTGCATCCAGCGTTGTTTAAGATGTGCTTTAGGTCAGGAAGGTCCTGCAGCATGACCTTTGGGCCTCCTGACGCCAAGCCTTGTCTTGGATGTTGGTACCCTCAATTAAGTCATGTAAGCATGAAATTGCCCTCTCCTCTTTTTTGGGCTCCACCCCCTCCCAAGTCATTTGCTAAGGAAAAGTTTTGTGGGCAGGGGCCAACTTAATGGCAGCAACAGCTTGCTTGGACTTTGATCCTGAGCCTCTGGGAAACACTCATGGAATGCTTCAATTAACTATTAGCATGGGTGCAGTCATGCGCTGAGACCCAACTCTTCGCTGTGTCGAATCCCTTCCAGGATATAAGATAATTGAGTCTTCTTCTTAATTGACTGTAGGCTTCAATCTCCTCTATTTCTCTCTATGGCGCCCCATCCACGAGATAAGCTGCAGGAGTTTCTGGTGGGCGGACCTCAAACAATGTAAGCTTGCTTTAATGGAAGACTAAAGAAAGAATTGAAACAAGGGGGAGATCCAACTGGTATGAGGCGTGGCCCACTTTTCTGACAATGCAGTAAGGCCCAATCCTCTTCAGTCCCAGTTTTTTTTCATTGTTGCTTGATTGGAATGTTTTTAGAATCTATCATCACGATATCTCCTTCCTTGTACGCTTGTACAACTTGTCTCTTACCATCAGCTTTTTCCTTGTAAGCATGTATGGCTGCATATAAATTTGTTTTCACCCCTGGTGTACTTTTTTGATCCTTTTGGAAAAGTAAACCACCGCTTTAACCTTGGTTCCACAAGTGGGCTCCATGTTGAAGGCGGGATTGAAGCCATAGTTGGCGAAGAAGGGGGAACAACTGATTGATGCATGTTGGGCGTTGCTATAACTGAATTGGGCCATGTGGGAGATGGGAAACCCAATCTGAATGATCTGCGGCGGTGTAACACTGCAAGAACTGTTCTAGGCACTGGTTCACTCGTTCAGTCTGCCCATCTGATTAGGGGTGATAGGCAGTCTAACAGCAGGGACAAATTTGCAGAGTTATATAAAATTCTTCCCAAAAGATGGAGATAAACTGGGGCTCACAAGCACTAATTATTTCTTAAGACCCCATGAAGAGCAAATACATAAGTGACAAAGATCTTATCCATCTCAGCCGCAGTTACTGTGGTTTGCAAGAAATAAAGTGAGTGAAGTTTGTAAAATGGTCCAACAACTCCATAATGGCATCATAGCCATCAGATACAGTCAATTTCACAATAAAATCCACTGATAAAGGAGTCCAATGGCCTTCAACATTTTAAACTGGTATAAGCAACCCCACTAGTGGCTGGCGATTTGGTTTCATTTGGTTTTAGACCAGGCACTCTTTACAATACCTGACCACCTGTGCAATTAACCCCTTCCAATTGTATTTATGTAAAATTATCTCTAGAGTTTTCGCTACTCAGGATAACCAACGGTGATTCTGTAATATATTCCCAGATGATTTTTAGGCGAAGTGGTCTGGCGGGAACCAATAAGCGCCCCTGAAACCAACCATCTTATCCTTTAAGTGATAACCCCTGCTAATATCCTCCTGATTCAACGCGCTCTTAGCAAGGACCATAGTATATTCGGATGACAAAGGCTGGGAAAGACTACCTTTATGAACATACCATATTCCAGGTCAAAATACTTTTTTTTCTCGTTGCAATCACTTTTGCAACATATTCAATTCAAGACTGAATCTAGTTTGATAATTTCACAGAGGAGATTAGTCTGCGCCCATGTCAGGGAGCAGTTGGGCAAGCAAGGTAAGAGGAGCAGGTGGAAGACCCGCGGCCTCCAATGTTCAAAAATGCCCCGGAGAATCTGGCGGAATTGACAAAAATTTTAAAAAACTGGCAGTCACTATTTCCACGGAGATACTCGCATGGCAAGCTTGATGCAACCAGTACATCAACACGCCACACTCCCAGCCACTTTTGTCGGTGGAATTTAAAGTCTGCACGTTTCTGGACATCCAAAAACGGCCTTAGGGGAAAGATTTTGTGAAGATGTGCACACAATTTTCCTGACCGCGGTGTACGTTGCACCTCACTCCATGTCATGCGGTTGGCTGGACCTAGGTTTCAAAAGCAAAATGGCAGCAGACGAGGCTGCAGCGGTGCGCATAGTGGTCGACCTCCCCAAAGGGCAATGGGTCATCAAAACTAAATGCACCAGATGGACAAAATCAAACCAAATTTTCCTCACGTTTGACTTTTTGCCTACTATGGTAAAACGTGACATTTTGGAACAACACCTGAAAGATGGTCTTGCTGTATATGGAGAAATACAATCTTTTGAAATGCAACGCTTCAAGCTGATGCCACACCTGTGCACCGGCAAAGCCATTGCAGTTCTGACCCCAACTGAGGAGATCATGAAGGACCTAACCCAGATCCCGCACTCCACTTTTATTGATATGGCAGGGCATACCACCCACCCATTCCAGGTGACAGTGGACAGCGCACCCCCATTTGCACCCACTGTGACGCGTTCGGCCATAAGGCGCATGCATGCCCCATCAAGGAGGGCGTCACATTCCAAGAGCACCCCTCGGCAGCCATGGCCAGTGGAGAGGCGCACTACAAACCAACCGCAAGCACCAGGGAGGCTTTCCCGTGGGGAGCACAAGGCTGCTACCTATTGGTAAAGCCCATCTCCCCGAAAGAGTGGAAGAAGGCCAAGCAGGCCCATAGGGCTGCGGCCAAGGAAGCGGCCAAAGCTACCACCGCTATCCCACACTTACAACGCCAGGAGGACATGGAAACCTTCGCGGCGGAAGCAACTCAAAAATCCATCAACCAATCAGATTAGGAAGCCTATTCCAAGCGGGCCACTCAATCTGAGGATCTGATGGGAGATTTGATCTCACCCAATTATTGCACCTAAGCTCCGGTTGAAACCAACTTGGGACCCATCCCAACTGAAAAAAATTCTTTTGACCTGCTCAACGGTGCACTGAACTCATCTGCACCACAAAAAATTTGTCTGATATTGGGAAAACAAAAAGTGAAGGCTAAAGCCAACATGACTCTTTCTGCAAAAATCAACAAAAACTCTGAAAGTGTTGCTGCTAACACCCGCGCTGCTGTGAAGGCCCATGGGGAGCTAGAAGAGGCTGGTGGGCCCGGGTGCCCACCCCCTCACACCTAAGGTGCGATGGGGGAAACCTTCACTTTAGGGATGTTGAATATCTCCGGACTCAAGGCCTCCCCATCCCAGGCTAGGAAACTGAGTTTTTTACAACATAATTTACTATGGACATCCTGGCCATCCAGGAGTCCCACTGTCCACAAGGTTCTGAGGAAACTTGGAAAGCAATGCTCCTCCCATCCTTATCCTTTTGGATGAAGCACTGTGGGGTGCTAATTAAGAAAAACAACTTTTTCAAATTTTTTATCCTCAGAAACATTCCTAAATGGCCAAGTGCTAGTTGTCACTTTCTCGTGGGCTGACGTAGCGCACGCAATTGTCAACATCTATGCCCCAAATGGTGCACATGAGCATCAGGAATTTTTCTCATCGGTCAAATCCCTCCCATTACCCCCACACCCTTTCATAGTTGCCAATATGAACTGTTGGCTAAACACACCAATGGACCAGTGGTCTTCCTCACCCCATGCCCCCCAGGGTCACGTAGAACTTCGCGTTCTAAAGGCCACCCTCAGGTTAATGGATGTGCTGCCACAACATGCCCTGCTGCTCAAAACATGATGCATCCCCATGTCCACAATGGCCAATTGAGGTCCATGACCCACATCGACCTCATTCTAACGCTGGCGAAATTACAACCCCATATCTCCCACTTCAAAACAACAAAAATGGAATTCTCTAATCATCAGCTGGTATCTCTAACCTACCACCTACCTGTCACAGCTGCTAAGGCCCCACATTGGTGCAAAATCCGCCCCCCCTGAGCTCGCATCGCCAGGATTTTCCACGTGGGTGGAAGAGGCAACTTTAGCAAAAAAGTTTGTTGCACCATTTTGCGCGGACCCCATTTCTACATGGGCAACTTTCAAAGATGACACCATCCACCACTATCGCCATCTCTCCTCCAGATGCTCACAAGCCACATTGGCGGTTATCTCATGTGCTCTGGCAGAATTGGCACATTTGGAGTCCAACATCCCAGTTACAGGATACAGCTCTGCATGGGGCCAGAAGTGGTTGGAGGCAGCCGCCCACCTCAACGCACTTGAAAGACAACACAAACATCAGGTTTGGGTTCAGTACAGGGCCACACACATCACAAAAAGTGACAAGTACACCGCACATTTCTTTAAAAAATTTTCGCACCACGCCAGAGTGTGGCCTGCACACAGGTGCAAAGATCAGATAATTCCATTGCAGATACACTGGCTGAAGTGGCAATCAAAACGCAAAAGTATTACTCTGAGTTGTACCGATCTGACCCAATTCAGCCAGCTGAAGTGGCGGAATTTCTTGACCAAGCCCACATCCGCACCATTTTCTGATGCCCAGAAATAATGAATTTGATTACTCCAAACGAATTATGGACAGCCATTCGCGGTGCGCCAAACCAAAAATGCCCAGGCCCAGATGGTATTCCATATGAGCTCTATAAAAACTATCTCAAATATATATCCCCATTGCTGCTCGCCTCACTTAACCAAAGCCTGTTGGAAATGCGCCTCCTACCAGGAGGACATGAGGCCTTTACAATCACACTCTTCAAGAAAGGTGATAATTCAGACTAAGCCAACTGGCGCCCCATTTCTCTAACAAACACAGACACCAAAATTTAACAAAAATTATGGCAAACCGTTTAGGGACTGTAGCATCTGCCACCATCTCCCCAGAACAATTTGGTTTCATCCCCAGAAGGTCGATTTGGGATAACGTGCACTATGTGGCTAATGTATGTCAGTCCACAGCCTCTGGGGCACTTGTATTTTTGGACCAACAAAAGGCCTATAATAGTTTAAACTGGGAATACCTCTGGCCTGCCTCCATCAATTCCGCCTACCCCCTCACTTCAACTGGGTGATGCTGCTCAAGGAATCTGCAACAATGGCAGTGCATGGCCCAGGCTTTCTAATGGAAGTAGTCCGCCCTCAAAGGGGCTTGCGACAAGGGGATTCCCTCAGCCCACTCTTATACAACTTCATCCTTGACCCACTACTGCGAAATGTGAATGCCCAACTCACTGGGGTCCATGTGCCAGGCCAAGCCCCAGTCAAGATAATGGCGTTTGCAGATGATTGTGTGGTTGGGGTATCTAATAATTAAGATACACGCGCGCTGGAAGCTCTCATCCAGGAGTATTCCCGGGTAAGCAACGCGGCACTGAACGCTTTCAAAACCGAAATCATCCTCCTTGGTCAGTTTCAGAACTACTGGACCCCAGCAATTAGTTCCCAACCCAGCCCAACTGCTTGCCCACGTCCTCGCCCTACTAACTCAACCCACACTGCTCCACTGGTGCTCCCCTTCGCGCCACGCCCTACCATAGGACTGGTACGCCATCTGGGCGTGTGGATGGAGGCAGGCGGATACGCGTCAGCAGTAATGGAGTGCCATATTCTGGACAACATGACGAAGCGAATCGCCTCCCTCAGAGCCCACCCTACTTCCCTTACTGGCAGGGTTGTCTTAGCCAACTCTATGCTCCTCTCCAAAGTCTGGTTCGGAGCCCACGCCATCCCCTTCTCCCCAAACTTCTTAAAATCCTTGTATGCCTTGCTTCAAGGATGGTTTTGGTCAGGCCGCCCTCCACAGTGCGGCTAGAGGTCATGTTTGGCCCTCATCATCATGGTGGCATGGGCCTGCTTGACTTTAAAGCCCATGCTGCCAAGATCCTGAGCACCTGGATTGCGGCCATCACCGCGCCTACACTCCCCTCCCAACATTGGTCCCGCGCAGCCTGCTCCAACTTCTCCCGCGCCTTGGGCCTCAACAATCCATTGAACCCCCACTCCCTGAAAAATACCTCACATCACACACATCGGCCACAGGTCCTCACGGGACTAAAACCCACTACAAACAAATCCTACTCTCCATGCGGAGCGCTGAGTGGAGAATTCATATTAGCGGACATACAACCCAAAGAGGCCGCCCCTCTCCTCAGTTCACACAAGAGGTACAGGGGCTACCCATCCATGATGGCGTGATCCCCATTCGGCCCCATGTCCTATCCAGGGTGGACTACCTGGACATGATGGACATCCCTTACTCCATTGAGACCCAAAAAACTATCTGGAAATACGTACACCATCCTCTGTTGCAGCCTCAAGTCCGCTCCCATGTGTGGCACTGCCTGAGGTGGGTGTATCGTACTGCTGACGCTCTAACGCTTTACACTCATCCTGTGTCGTGTGTGGCCAGTATGGAACGCTGTTCCACCGCCTGGAGAAGTGCCCTACCTCTAAAGTGATATGGCGCGAAGTTCAACGTCTTTTGGGCCAGGATCAAACGCATCCCTTCAATCTGTCAAGAGATATGTTTGCTCTATCAATGGCCTCCTCCCTTCCACCCTCCCTCCGTGCTTTGGTGGTTGCAATCGCCATGTGGACCATCCACACGATTGTCTTGGATGCCATCGCAGGCTCCACCCCCACCCTCCCAGAAGCTGTCTACAGATTCCGGTCTCATCTGGAGGACCACTTTCAAGCGTGGATGTTTGGATACCTCCCACTGCATCGCTGACAGCTGGTCTTCTCCTGGTTCCCAGTCTGGTTCATCAAATCAGACCCCTTCCTCCACACGTGCTCAATTGTGGCTACGGCCCCTTCACACGTTACCTCCCCTTCCACATAAGTGGCGTTCCCGCTGACAACAAGAGATAGCATCGCTTCTCTGGGGTGCCTCCCCTGGTACTAGGTTTTGTCTCTTCTGAGTCATATTTGGAAGTGTCCATCCCATGGTCGGCCTTCCCCGCAATAAATTTAAAAACATAACATATTCCTTTGCATTTTCCAAAGGAGCAAGCGCTGGCCCGTTGGCCAAGAGAGAGGGAAGGTGAGACAAACTTACTTGTTGGAATCATCAAATGGGTACTATGCATCTCTACCTCCTAAGGATAGGGAGCTAGTGCAGGGTTGCGCTCAAAGCATCCACCAAACCATTCTCCTTGCCCTTAGTAAACTCATAGGAAAATACAAATTGGGCTAGGGTCTCATGCCAGAGGGCTTGCTGTAGGGTCAAGACATGAGGTGCGCGATAGTCAACAAGGCAAGGTGATTCATACATATGCAGAAGTGTTAGGATGAGCTGTGCAATTAAATGACTCAATAATTCAGTGCCTCAACCACTACTAATAACTCTTTATCATATACTGCATAATTTAACTCTGGAAAAGACATCTTATAAGAAAAAATATTACACTGGATGCTCTATTACATATTTGCCTACTTGTAATAGGGCTGCCGCTATGGCGTAGTTGGAGGTATCAGAAGCCACAATGAACTCAGTATGAGGTCAACATGGCAAAGAACAGATGTGTACAGCAGGGTGCACTTTACTGCCTTGAAGACATCCTGCGATGTTGGGGACCAC